>JAYKAV010001222.1:1222217-1260873 GCA_035582835.1 Phoebastria nigripes
AAAAAAAAAAAAAAAAAAAAAAAAAAAATCTATGTAGCAAGTCATCAGGCTGAGATTATTATTATGTTTTGGGGGCTAAAAGACATGCATCACAAACACCAGTGTTAAAAATGCTTTGCATTTACTCAGTTAATCATTATTTGTAGCACTGCATAGAGGCAATTTGTTTATCTTTTAAAAACAGTGCTTATATAGCAACAGTGACACCATTTTTTAGTGGTTTTTTTCAGTAGGTATTTACGTCTTAGGCAGATTTGAAATGTTTAGATATTATTGTCATTTAACACGAAAGGGAGTGATTTATAAAACTGGGTCTCAGGAGTGTTCAAATTTTTTATTCCATAAAGAATGAAAATTATACATTCCCTTATGTCATTTCTAACTTTAGGAGTCTATATGTTGAACATATATGTCTTGAGTTAAATCTCTTAGAATCCTTCTTCTCACAAAGAATAAAAATAGACAGCTTTTTTGTCTCAGCCATGGTAATCATCATCTTAAGTGGAGGCAAATAATGTAATACCAAAGAAGGAGGATACTAATGAGACATTTCTTCATGTTCTCTGGAATTTGCAGCAGTTAATTATGTCTACGATCAAAAGCATTAAATAACATGTTATAAATGGATATGAAGTCTGAGAAAAGGGGGAGATATATGCTGGAGCTATATTACTAGTTTGTTGTAACATTCCCTACAAAACTGAAGTTTATTGAAAAATTCTAGCCTAATCAGGCCTTCCAGAGACTCTGGACTCCATTTCTTTCCAAACTTTTTTACTTTGTGTGAACTCACTCCTCAGTATAAATTCCATGACTAATTCTGGGAGCAAAGACTAGAGCTCAGGACCACTCTACTTTTAATCTAAAAGGTACATGGTCAAACTACAGAGCCAATGACTTTTTTTCTGCTCTTCTTTAAATAACCAGTTTTGCATTCTTCCTGTCCATAGTTTTTACATTATTTGCTGGTTTAGGTTACCTTCATGCTGGGTTTGTAAATATTTTTTGAGAGGAACTAAATTCTATCCCTGAATTGTGTGGGGAATGAATGTAACTGGGCTGGTATTGCGAATTCTAGTCAGACTAAAGTTGACCATAGTCAACAAGGACAAGACATGCAAAAATTCCTTTGGTGACTGAAGAACCTTTATTTGTGGTTCTTCCCCTTCTCATCTGGAAAATAAAGAGAAGGGTGCCTTGTAGTGGTGCTGGTAGGAAAAATACTTCAAGAAATTTAAGGGGCTGAACGAGAGCTTTTATCTCCTAGGTAGTCAGGTTTTGAGGCTTTGGGGTTGGATTTGTGTTGATTCTTGACCAACAAACCAGCCGGTCTGGTTATCCAGAGTCTGATTAGTCTATACAAAGATAGACTTAATGAACTTCTAGCAGCATACTTTTAAGTAGGTATGCTGTGAGTGGAAATGCTTGTCTTAAACAAACACTTTTATAGAAAATAATATTTCATTGTCTTAGTATTTTGCAGTAGATTCCTGAAAAGTGTTATTGAGGTGCTTTTTTTTAATTGGAGGTATAACTTTTGTTGTTCCTATGAATCAGTTGCAAAATATGTGTAGTTCTTAACCTCAGAAAATCTAGAGAGATTCTATATATTTTCAAGGTTTCAGTTTCAGTTAAAAGCACTTGGAGAAGCTAGTGCTTTATTGTCCCATTGCAACAGCACACCTGGGATCACACAATCTCATTTTAGGTGTTCATGTGACCATCTATATAGGCACATTATGATCTAGTCTTTTAATTAAGTTATCAATATTTTTCCCTAGTGGACCTTTGCCTTAGTCAATACAAAAGATGTTGGATTTTCCTTCATAAGCAGCTATTCAATACTTACGTTTYGTCTTCTTTGCTTAGCCCATATTATTCTAGCTCTTTTCTGGACAGCCAATTACTCATGTACTCACAGGACTTATCTGTGGTGCTCATCACCATATCTATGCTATTTGAATGCTTTAAAAATATTGATGAATTCATATCCATAAAAGTTCCTATAAGGAGAAGAGACATTATAAGTAGTATTTTAGAGATGCTGAGAAAGTGAAATTAATAGTTTCCAGTGGAATTTAATGACAAATAGTCATAGTCATTTTGTTTCATGAAGGATTTTGACATCTGACTTCTCCTTAAACTTGCCTCCCTTCAATTTCATTCCTTTTCTAAATCAAAACCATAAATAGTTGAATGCTCTGTGGAAAAGTGTACATGCATCTCCCCAATTCCACCAAAAAAACAGTGTTCCTACAACTCTTTAGAACACACACTAATAAGAAGCAATGAACATTGCAGCCAGGGCTCCTGTGATTCTAAGAGGTGGCCTACCAAACAGAAATCTATTGTTACTAAGCAGAAAGGGTTCTGCTGGACTCTCACTAATTATCAGAGGAATCTTATCAAGACTGGATTACCTCCTTGAAGCTATTCCATTTGAATTTTAATGAACAGCCTATCCAACAAATAATAGGTTTAATTTCCACTAATCTCAGCATTCAGTTTTTCAAGATACGGATCTGATTTTTCAGATTAATTGGTACTAGATTTATTGTTCAAAACGAAGATCTCCTAGAGTTCTGTTACAGTTCTTAAGTGCAAATTAGACTACACTCAGCTGAGCCTTCTCATGGGTGACTAGTGGGAAAGATTTAGTTCCACTGACTTTTTCAATGTTACATAGGACCCCTGCAGAGAAAGGGATAGAATCAAGTTCTCAACAGGCACCACTCCATATTTTAGTCCTGAGAATGACCCTTCTTTTTGTGGTTGCCAGACTCACCTTTAATATTCTCTGTTGCACAAAATGTTCTGTGCTCTCCGTAGGTACAAAATATTTCCTTTTCAAAAGACTTCCTTTGGAACTATGTACTTTAATGTAAAATGAATATGGGAATCAGGTTGCCATAAAAATGGGGATGCAAAACTATGTAAATATCTATTACATATTTTGAATACAAGCAGACTTTACAAATGCACTGTTCTGGCACATAATGATAAACCTGCCAGGAAATCAAGGAGTGTACCCTTTCAGTTGCACAGTATTTAAGAAGAATTCTCTGTTTCTATATCTACATCTGTATCTATCTATAAGTTTAAGTCAACACCGACAATGGCAGCACTGACATTGCTGGAGGAGTAGACACTTATATGGTGTCAGGAGGTCTTCATTACCTTGTTGGAATGATCAGATGGTGTGCAGAGAGACACGAATCACCATTTTTCCTAACAAAAAATGGAGGTAATACTCACAAATCTTTCTGAAAAAAATACTCAAAACATTCTTAGAAACTTTTTACTTTCTCTTAAGGCATAACATCCTTTTTTAAATCTCAAATTACAAGCAGTCATGACATATGTATGACTCACTTGTCAAATTTCACTTTTAAAAATCAAAACCACTTAGTGCTAAGCAGTAAAAGTGTTAAAAATCAGCATATTTCTTACAGGTTTAAAATAGAACTTACTTAAAAAATTTCAGGGAAGAAAAATGTCTTTTCCTAAGATCATGTTGTAGCCTGAAGCAAATTCCTGTAAGCACAACTGACTGAAAGAAAAGGTAGATATTGAAACACTAATCTTAGTTTATCAGAGCTTTGGTCATACATTCCTATGTTAATTCCTGTTCTTTATCTGTAACAAGTCTAGAATTGCTTTGCCATGCTATCTTTAACACTAAGATAATAGTTTATCTGTTTAACAGAATAAAAGGCATGACAATGCAGAAAGAAGTTGTCTGTCATGATCTTCAGGAGCAAACTATTCAAGGTAATTATTTTAAGAGGAAAACCATGGAACCTGCAGATATCTTGTAACGGTAGTATACACATTATTTCACCTTCTGACTCAGGCAGTAAATCCTGATTAGTGAGCATAATGTACCTGATGAAACGATATATGATAGTTAAAGCATGTTTTGCTGTCCCTTGGTTTTGAAATCCTGAACTGTATATCCATTCCTTGGATATATACCATACAGGTGTATTCTATGATCCAGAATCTGTCTTCATTCTTAGTTGCCTTGAAAGGGAAGAATGTAATATTACAGTCCCATAAAAATCCTGACAAAAGGAAAAAGTAAGCGATATCACTTTTTTAATGTTATCCTACTTATGTAAGATTTAGGTTGACAATGTGGCATATGTTCATCTGTTCTTGTCAATCCAAAAAGAGAAAGACTGCTTAAAAACACAGATTAAAGAGAATAGCAATTCAGGGGCAGAGATAAAGAGTATTTGTGGGAAAAGTTCTAAGAACTGATACAGCTGGGATGAAAATTAGACTAGGAATTATGCTTTTTATTTTTTTTTAAGAAACAGAGATAAAATGGTTATTGAATGTGTCTAACATAAGTACAGACAGCTCCTATTACATATATAAGAAGTTTATCTGATGCCTAATGATGTTTTAAGACAACAACAAACAAAATGTGAACTGTGAGTAATAAAGCACTATGCAAGGGCCTATATCTTGCACAAGAAATTAGGTTTCCATTAAAATATTGTTTACTTACAGTGTGTGGCTGCTACCTGGTCCTGATGATTTACTACGCTTCAGCAGTATGTCCATTCCCCCTGATTTACCATCAGTACTACCCTTGTAATAAGAATTCCCTTATTATCTTTCATAGTACAGATTAATTGAAAAAGTGAATTTAAAGTCTTCACAATTTCACTGACATCTTTGAGGCAGTACTCTCTTTTTAAATGCTTTAAAGGAACTACAGACAACTTCTTCCATTTACAGTTTGACTTGCTAGGATATTTTTGTTTTCCAGAATATAATAATGACCTTGTTGATACTCCATCAAAAACTAGACTGATTCTCAGAATTAAAGCAAGAATCACCTTAGTACTATTCTGGGTCTACTTAATTGTTAGGTAGTCATTCAACACATTAATATATCTTGTTTGTCCTGGAAATAGAGCAGCTCCTACTCATGTAAGTTTTCTTACATGAGTAAGCACATAGGTACAAGGATCACATGTATGAAGGACATACTGCATGCACTGAAATCACATTTATGTTTGAAAAAAATGCATGTAGTGATGAGATCTTAAGTTACTTCAGCTGTACTGAGAGGGAACTGAAGACATTTTGTGCTTCTCAGAAAAACTCATAACTTGAACAATCAGTCCTTACAATTTTCAGGACTACTACAGTGAAGCTACTGACACGTCTTCTATGTGTATCAAGTGTTTATTTACAGCATAACTGAATAGACTTGATTCAATGCCATTAGATATCTAAGTCTCTAATCTGTTCTTCAGCTGCCTCCCCAGGCAATTGCCCTGAAGGCAATTGCTCTGAAGGCAATACCAGTCTCCTGTAGGATTTGTGCCATATCTTGCTAGATCTTCACTGAATATCTCAAACACTGCAGGGTGTCTCAGATGTCACTGGACCTCTATGTGTGGGCAACAGAAATGATCTCATGGTGTAAAAATAACTAGTCCATTATACTGGGTCTTTTTTTTTAAAAAGAAAAAAAAAACAAACCTTAGCCACTTATGAAAAGGTCAGAAAAGGGATTCCAAATTTTGTTAGAATAAGAGTGATCTGAAAAAGTTTCTTTTAATCACAGAAGATTCTGATGGGAACTTATGTGAACTAATATAATAATTTTGTCTCTTTGAGATGATTAGATATTAGGTAAACAGTTGAAATATAAGAAAAGGTATTAAAATACAAGTAGCATTAGACATTATATACTTGTTAACATTAAAAAAATATAATTCTGATGCCTACATGAAAACACATTAAAAATATATTGAACTCATACATAAAAGCATGCTTCTGTTTTAAACATAGAAGGATTCTGATGGGGGTCTTCAAGTTGGTTATTGAGTAGAAGACTACATGAATCACCTGAGAAATTTTATTTTTCAATTCAGTGTGCCCTAAGGAGGGCTTGAATGAGGCAGAAATACAAAGAATTTATTTTATACATGACTTATTGATTTAATTCTGAAAATAAATTGAAATTGTAACTTTAGAGACGATGTGTTCCTTATCTGTGAAATTTTTCTCTCACCTCTTCCTCTCCCTCTCCCTCTAACTAAATCAGATTCTTGAATTATTATAAATGCATATACCTTTGAATTCTTTCCCTTTAATATATAAACTCTCTTCAGTCACATAGGTAATATACTGGAAAAGGTAAAGGCATAAGCAGTTTAGAATGCTAAATCATTGCTCAGAAAAATTTTAAAGAGTTGAATACTACAATTAGTACAAAAATGAAGTCTAGGTTCATATAAGGACTAGGAAAAAAGGAAAAAAAAATCCTTCCAGGATTTATCTTCTATAGAAGAATCCCTGTGGCATTGTATATCTGCATTGCGCTAGTATTTGATGAATGGTGCCATGTTGTTTCATTTGGAGGGACATTCAGACCTTAAAACTTCAAAGTAACTTCGGTATTTTGAATCGACTTTTGAAACCTCCCTGTACAGAAGGAGCTTAATGTTCCTAAATTCTACTCCTTAGACTGGCTTCTAACTGAGGTGCTGTGGAAGCTTAAAGTGGATAGTGGAACTGGCCTGCTCAAGTGTTTAATATTTAGCTGTAATGGGTTAATTAGAAAAAGTGCAGAAAGATCAGTGGCCTAGAAAACATGACCGATAATGGAAGATGGGTAGAGAATGATTTGTTTAGAGAAGGAAAGGGATGATAAACTTCAAATATGCAACTGTTTGCTGCAAAGAGGCAGTGAAAATTGTCAGTCCTTAAAATGACAAAAATATCAGCAGGCTTAAATTGTAATTTAAAGGTTTGTTTGGACATATATATATATTTATTATTACTTAGTAATAGCTATCCTTTGTATATACTTTTCAATAAAGTCCAATCTTTATGGCATTTTCAGCAATTTAAAGAAATAAATTTGCCTATTCCTGAACAGCTTCCATTCAGAACTGTTTAGTGTAACAAGTTTGCATCTTCCTGTGTAAAATGTTTCTGAGCAGAACAAAAGAATTTAACATAAGTAGTAAATTATTACTTAGTGTCAATATAATCAGAAGAAACCAATTCACAATTGGCATGTTTATGTCTCTCTTTTTTTCCCCTTATTTCCTATGAAAAATAAAGACAATAAAGACAATGATTATCAATATAGATAATGCAGAGTCTAAGAGATAAATCTGCCTTCTCTACCACAACAAAAAGCAGAAAAGTAATTAGTATTTCAATATTTAATCACACAATATAATCACTCAGTACAAAATACTTCAGCACTTAATTCAGTAAAATTAATTAAGTCCAGCTGTGTGCAGGTTCCCATTTTTTTAATGAAAAAACTTCAAAGCTGAAGTATTGCACATAATTTTTTTGAGCTCTTGAGGGTGCTAAAATATAGCTGAGAGGAGATATACAAAGCATGAGATTATCTCAAAACCTCTTATCCAGACTAGAGCCAACCAGCTTCTGCAGAACTCAGGTGGACAGAATTGCTCAGAGTGGATTTATTTTAGAATGAATTAGCACATTTCACAGTTGATCCTTACTACTACTGCTGCTGTTACTTCTACTACTACCACTACTACTACAACTACTTAATTGTTTCTTATGATGCTTTCATTGCAAGCTAAAGTAGCTTCTAACACTGTGAATTTGTCCACGTCAGTGATATTCATAGAATCATAGAATAGTTTGGCTTGGAAGGGACCTTTAAAGATCATCTAGTCCAACCCCCCTGCAATGAGCAGGGATATCTTCAACTAGATCAGGCTGCTCAGAGCCCCGTCCAACCTCACCTTCAATGTTTCCAGGGATGGGGCATCTACCACCTCTCTGGGCAACCTGTGCCAGTGTTTCACCACCCTCAGCGTAAAAAAATTTCTTCCTTACATCTAGTCTAAATCTACACTCTTTTAGTTTAAAGCCATTCTCCCTTGTCCTATCGCAACAGGCCCTGCTAAAAAGTCTGCCCCCATCTTTTTTATAAGCCCTCTTTAAGTATTGAAAGGCTGCAACAAGGTCTCCCCAAAGCCTTCTCTTCTCCAGGCTGAACAACCCCAACTCTCTCAGCCTTTCTTCATAGGAGAGGTGTTCCATTCCTCTGATCATTTTTGTGACCCTCCTCTGGACCTGCTCCAACAGGTCCATGTCTTTCTTAACCCCACATTTCCTTTTCCTTCCTCCTGTATTCCTTGTAATGATCTTTTTTGTACATAAAAAATGTGCATGTTGTCTCTTGAAAAGAACAGACAGAAGTTAATGCAATGTAGCAACAGTAACAAGTATGACGTTCTTCGGCTATTTTTCAATTATATCTGTGAGTTATTAATTTTGGTCAGTGTAAAATCCATTAGGTAAAATGTAGACAATAGGTTACAAGTAATCTTGATGTAGGCTGCTTATTATTAGAACTTTTCCCTAGAAAAAGTTTATAGTATACTGATTTAGCTGGTTACTTACGCTTTGAGTTTTGTCTGGGTTTTATTTGTTTATTTATTTACTATGCATTAATTCCTCTCATCGTTGAGCAATTGTTATTGTACTCAAGTAATAAGCTAAGTTTCGTGTGTTCCTTTTACATAAAGAGAGAATAGTTTGAGTTTAAGAAAATCTTGACCCAGTGTAAAATTATGAGACAACAGCCTGAAGATGGTATTTATAATGCATTAATGAAGTGATTCATGATCCATTGTAACAGCTGGTACATACTGAAAAAAGACTTTGTTGAGAATGCTAATCCTCCTTACTAAAAATTCTGAGAGGTCAGGATTTTCACAGACAAGACACTGTGATCTGAATTAAAAAGGATTGTCGGGGAAGAAGACTTAGAAGTTGTGATGTCCAACACTGCAGTATCCAAGTAAAATTGATCATTTATAGCTCTTACAGAGTAGGAATGCCCAAACCTAGTGATATGTGAAATTCCTTGTGCTTGAAGTCATCAAACCATGGCATAGATGACCAAACTGGCCATTAATTGGGTCTGAGTATTTGCAACTCAGAGCAGTCTGGACTTTCAGCATTTTGAAAACTTCTGGGGGTACAGAGATTATGGTTTCCTTTGAATCTTACATTAAGTAATGCAAAGGATCTTCCATCTCACATGCATGAAAATAATGGTAAAATAGAGATTGGCAACATCATGTCTCCCTGATATCAGTGTTCTCATGATTATCTAGTGCACTGAACAATTGATTCATAAAAATAAACAAACAAACCAACCAACCTTTGAAACATTAATCTTGGGTGATGAATGATATCTTTTCATTCTGAGAAGCTTCTCCATCTTTTTTTTGTAAAATCTGTGTCACTGTACTTCCAAGAAATGTGTGTCCTGGAGACAGATGAGGAAAACCTGATTGGCATACAAGTCAGATCTTCAGCAGGAGAGGATAAGAGAAGAAGCCATCTTTGACTTCTGCTTTCCTTCATGTATTTAACTTCGTAATGTAAACTAAATAACCAAAAGGTGGCTTCAGGGAGTTTAGTCTGAGCTGACATAAGAATTTCTCTCTTTACTTTCTTCTGGACCCATACAAATGTATTCAGAATGCACAATGGCCTAGATTCGAAAGAAAGTGTGGAAAAATTTTTGTGGACTACTGTCAACACCTTAGGTGTCTCAGCACTCCATTTCTTGGTAGTACTTTGTCTACTTCTAAATACCTACCTCGCTCTCATTATACCTTGGGTAACAGAGAAAACATCTGTAAAAATTTTTAATTAGCAATTAAAATTAAATTAAATTAATCTTCTCTAAGTTGAATCTGTTTTGCCCCTGACAGTAATTGGTGAGTTATCTCCCTGTCTTTATCTCGACCCCTGAGCTTTTTCATTTTATTTTCTCCCTCTGTCCTGTTGAGGAGGTGGAGTGAGAGAGCAGCTGGGTGGGGGCTCCTGGTAGCCAGCCAAGGTCAAACCCACCACAAGTAGGTATCCATAGAGCATAGAAATGCTCTTTAAGCATAGAAATTAGGCATTTGAAATTTTCCACATCTGAACACTGAGCATGTACATGCATCACAGAAATCTTTAAAGAATAAAAGCATTAATCTGGAAAACATACCAACAACAAGTGATAAAGAAACCAGTTTCCACATGGAAATTTTTCAATAATACCAGTAATTTGGTACTGAGGGGACACCAGTCGTATAGTTTTAAGCTAATGTCCTGGTTCCAGCTGGGACAGACTTAACTTTCTTCCCAGTAGCTGGGGAGGGTGTGCTGTGCTTTGGGTTTGGTATAATAGGAGCGTTGATGGCCCATTGATGTTTTGGGTGTTGCTGGGTGGTGCTTGCACTGGCAACTTTTCAGTCCCCCATGCCCTGCCAGGTGCATGGGAAACTGGCGGGGGGAGCATAGCTGGGGCAGCTGACCCAGCTGGCCAATGGGGTATTCCATACCATGTGATGTCATGCTCAGTATAAAAACTAAGGGTGTGGGGGGCTCTGGGTCCCKGGACAGGCTCTCGTGTTTCAGGCACGCGTCGGTCAGCGGGTGGTGAGCAGTTGCATTGTGCATCGCCTGCTTTGTATATTCTGTTGTTGTTGTTGTTATCACTGTTATTGTTACTGTTCTACTTTGTTTTATTTCAATTATTAAACTGTTTTTATCTCAACCCGCGAGTTTTCCTCCTCGTGCCCTCCCGATTCTCTCCCCCATCCCACCGGACCAGGGGGGGTGAGCGAGTGGCTGCGTGGTGTTTAGGTGCTGGCCAGGGTTAAACCATGACAGCTAGCATTGCCCATTTCCAATGCCTTGAGAACTACTGCATSGTCTCATGGTAGAGGACTCTTGAAGTTATAATATGCAACTCAACTATAATACTGTCAGTTCAATGAGAAGACAATTAGTAACAACTATATGTAATATACACAACTTTGCTGCCCTCCCTGAAGACCCTGTGATAAGTTCTTTACATATAAAGTCCCATCAGTATTAATCTCAAATATTTCTACAAATTTGGTTTTCTCAATAGAGAACATTGTTAKCAGTCATAGTTCTATAGAAAAAAGACATTACTACAAAAAGAAAACAAATAGAAAATAGGAAAAGAAATAAAAAGAGCCTAGCAAATTGATTATTGGTAATGTTACTTCTTCAGTAACTTGTATGAGCAATACCTAGCAAAAGCTGAAGTTTGCAGGACATAGCTTGAAATAATCCCAAGTACTAAAGAGTCAGTAGTTTAACAGCTATTTAGAAGTAACTAGCCTTATGAAGGGATATTTTATTTTTTTTTAGGAAACAGTATGATTTAATATGTGGTAACTTTCCTTCAGTGAAGTATCATGTTTTATCCAGTGTTAGTTTCCTCAATTTGAAAACTGTAGGGTGATCTCACTTTCATATAGATTTCAGAATCATTCTTTCACAATGCAGTATTTTTTCCTCTTCATTTCAGTTACCCTAATGCAATGTAAAGAACAGGAATTTTGTAGAAGCTCATGCAGTCTTTTCCCCAGGACTCAGTTCAAATGGAAGGACAATTGTAATATTTCACACAATGTGCAAACTTTACCTACATTTAATTTACCTCTCTTATTTACATTCCTAGTCTCTTCTAGTAAAGCAACTATGTAAGACACTAGTTGATATTCAGTGAACCATAGAGCGTAACTATTTTGTTGAGTATTATTTCCTCTGTACATTTTCTTTTAAAAGCTGACATACTTGACTTCTATTGAAAAGTGACCTCTGTCAGAGACTTAGAGGGAGGTGTATTAGAAATGACATCCAGAAAGACCCTTCTTTTATAAAATTTTCCACTTCCTATTGTAACATAGTATACTACTACTAAAAAGACATATGGAGTATAGCTGAAATAACCCCAAATATCTTTTTGACAAAAGCAAGGCGAAAAAGAAGACTTAAACTAGCACAGCACGTGCTTCCGCCAAGATTCTGCATTTGAAGATCTTTGAAGATTTGAAATGCAAGAGAAGTCTGTCATTTCTCTGAAATTGGTTCAAAGCCACAAAAAAAAAAAAAAAAAAAAAAAAAAAAAAGAAGAAAAAAAGAAGACTTTAGTGCATAACTTTTGTGTATGTGTGTTATTTTGCCATGCCAATAACATTCTCCCTTGGCAATGACAATGAAATCATTATTTTCAGCAAATCTAAGGAAAAAAAATCCCGGTAACGAAAAAAGTCTATAGCATATTTAAATAACCTTTCCCCTCTTTATTTTCTTTTTTTTAAACAAAGGACTAATTTACAAATCAAATAACAGTAAAAGAGAAAATACAAACAAATATACATTCCTACTGCTCTTCAAATAGTGGGTATAAACCATTATTACACTTGCTCTATATTTCTGATTCAGAGTGTTAAGTGATTACAAATTTGTCAAAACTTTCAATTAAGACTGTTGTCCCTGTGTTACAGAAAAAAAGATGGAGTCCTTTTAGGGTCTGTTTAACCAATTGAACTTGGCTTCTGTAAGAGCTTGAAATGAGACACTGTGTTTTCCTTAGTGCTGCTTATAGTCTTACATAGATCAAATGATTTTTTTTTTTAGCTCTAAATCACTCTTTTTTTCACACAACCTTCATATAAAAATAAAGTAAAAAAAACCAAAGTAGTAGGTAGTGCCAAAGTAGTTCAAAAAGTAAACTAGAATTTAAATTCTATTTTATTATCAGATTTACTCATCCCTTGTAACAACCTCAGTTTCATACCCTTATGACAACATTCAAGATGCTTGACACAAACATTTTTATGTAATTGCCTGTGCTGATGGCAAAAATTCTGCTCATTAGGAAGGAAATTACATATTGGAATGCCGTTTCCCTTATCTGTGCAGTTTGGTATACAGGTATCAGGGAAATTTAGAAGTCTGGTGTAACATTCTGCCTTAATGATGAAAGTTGTTGCTTTAGTTTGCCCAGCATCTGGGTGATCTGTACACTTCTGAAATACATACATTTTAAGAAGAAGCATATCACATTGCACTGTATTTTCCATTCTGGATAGTATCTTGTATATTTCTTTTAGAAATAATTACAAAATCCTTACAGATAACTGAAACTGTATAATGTCTGTTAGTGACAGACAAGTGTAATAATTGTCATGCATTATAGAGTGTTAAGCGCTGTGCATTTTCACTTGTGTTTCCACAGAAGGTAGAATAATATAGATAACATAGAATTGAATGTATTAAAGCTTAATATACATCAAATTTAACATAATACATATTCCACATTTAGCACCATATAGTCAACAACAATATCAGCCATCTACTCTGTTTAAACTTTCATCATATGTGTTTCAGGACAGGCAGTAGTAACTCTTCACAGCCATACTCCATCTGGAAATGGGAGGCAGCAGTACTGCTACAACCCTATAACACTGCCAAATGATGTGATGGGATGTTAATTTTACGGTTAAAGAGCAGTAAAGCTAGTTCCTTTTTCAAAAGGAGGCATTATTTTCAGCAAGCCTTCCAACTGTAAACCTCTCTAACTCCTCACTGAGTTATTCAGCTATTTCCTAAAATGTCCTGCTGGTAAAAACCCTAAATAGTATTCATCTATAGTAGTGAACGCAGGATTTGGAATCATTAGTATATAGCACTATATTCTGCCACCTAATAATGAACTGGCTGAATTTTGAGAGAAACTATATTTGTTCTGAGCTCCTCCAGTAAAAATTTTTATCACAACAGTGTTATGAAACATGGAAAACTATACTTGAATAGTTTGAATATACTTGAATATATATATAAGATATATATTTTTTTCTTAGAGCTGCTGACCTCTGGTTTTAGATATACAAAAAAAAGCCTAATATCAATTAGAATAGGCAAGAGCATAAAATGGGTCTACTTAGTAAAAAATCTGAGGTAGGTATTCTTGTTATTAAGGATCTCATAAATTCATTATGTTAACCATTGTGAAGTCAGATCACATTGTGAACTCAGGAAAAAGCCTCAGGAGACCCATCTACAGGACCCTATTATCACTGAGAGGGCTACAGTAGACAGATTTAAGCAACAGTGTTTCATACATTACTGTTAGCACCATTCATATGTCCTACCTTGCCAATAAAGGTATTAAAACAGAAAGTGAATTGTTTCACCTTCTCTGGCTACTTTTGAGTGGTAGAGTCATAGTATCAAATTGTGAGAATTCTCTCCACGTGTTCTATAACAGAAAAGGGAAAAGAAAATCCTATATACCAGGTTACCTGGTTTAACTGGAAATGAGGCCAAACAACTCCCTTGAATTTCCTCTAGTCACCGTAGCTATACTGGTTTTCATGGCATGAAAACCTTGCTCTCTTTAAAGGCCTTAAAAGCTATGCATTCTACAGATGCTATTTATGAAAATTGTGTATGCTTCTGCTGAACTGTGCGTGTGTATATATATGTCATCTATATATATGTATATATAAAATCATCTCCATTTCCTGAAACACTGAAATCCTGAAAAACTTAAAAATTTCAGAAAAGATACAGCAGCAATAGTTTTGCTTCAACTTTCAAAATGGTCCTGTTGAAACTCCCCAAGCATCTATGTTTCTGCGGCCAGACTACAAAGATATATATGTTATAATTTTCTCTCTTTTTAATTTACTTGAAGAAAAACTACGCATTTGTTTTACCTAAAACAGTGAATTCCTTAAGTTTGTCAATTTTTATTGTGAACCTTGTGCCTTTGTGGAAATGTTTTTTGTATTTACAGAAAATTATTAAAATGTTCATTTTCATAACTGGCTGCAATATCCTAGCCTGTGATTCCTGAAAAGGCAGCAACACTAAAATCCAATGTAAGAGTGGTATTCAAAATATCTGTTACAAAGTTTAGAGGTATTAAATTTACTCTCTTGGTTTTAATCGATCACAAAGACACTAAATCAGTCAAAGATTTTGAGGATAAACCAATTATTAGAAATCAAGGCATATGCATAAGTTGTTTGAGGCAAAAAGATATTTTCAGAACTTTTAAGTTTCCAAGTAAGACTTTCAAAGACAGAAAAAGGCACTAGTTAGACACATCATGGTAAATTCCACAGCCACATAGTAAAGTCACATTAAATTCCACTGTGCCATTAGCAACTCTATGTTTGGCCCTCTAAAATGGTGAGAATTCATACAGAATCTATGGCAACCACCAAATTCTTGCAAAGCATGGACTAAAATTCCCTTTCCTTGGTGTATGTTTTAAAGACAACCCACGGGTTATAGGCTTGTCAGGGCACGGAAATCGATACCTGTTCAGTACTCTTCATCGCCTTATAGAATTTACGAGCTGGAGGGTGTCCTGAACACACAATACATTGTAATCAAACATGAAAGTAGTCATAATGGGAATGGCATAGTTTCATCTTCTTAAATTCTTTCCACTGAGGAGAAATGTTCCAAGATTCCCTGGGGAGTAAGAGGAAATAAGGCTTTCTAGAACTTTCTCAGTTGCAAATGAGTAAGAATATTTAGGTTCCATTTCCTGATCCTATATATAAGTTCACCTATATATACATACATGCCTACACTCACAGACACACACACACACATACAAACATATACAAGCACTGACTATTTAACTGGTATCCTGGAAACTGAAATGGTTTCTTATTTGTCCAAATAGTTTTAAACTGAAAATTCCAACATTTTCATACATACAACCTTCACATAGGTTCCTTCAAAAGTAACAGTACTTGGGCTATAAGTGCAGGCTGAAAGGCGTAAGGCTAAAAAAGAGCAAGAACAGGGGATTTACTGGGAGAAAAATGGTAGCCTAAATAATGTTTGTAGCAAAGGAATATCTTGCTAGAGAGGAACTCTCTTATAAACTTCTCTTCATAGCATCTGTGTAACTTTCCGAACTCCAAAAAAAGGGTTTGCTTGTTCATTTGCTTGTCCTGCAGACAAAACCAAATACGAATGAAAATATTTTAGTTCATTGTATGCACGCAAAGTCATTTATGTATTTATATATATGTATGTATATGTTGACATATGTTTGGAAGTAAGTGCCTTAAAACTCTGTATCTTAGATTCAGAGAAAATTAGATATGAGAAAATAATTAGATTTTCCTATGACAGTTACATATAGCAGATACAACATTTACTTTAAGATCTATAGCAAGCACTTCTTTATACATTAGTCATGTAGTCATATTTTATTCAATGCATCATTGATATATTTTGCTATATATTTTGTGTTCCATTTGGTGGTTTCCACATTTTAAAAACAATTAATTAAAGCCATTTTTATAGGGAAGCAGACTTGTAATTATTGGCTAAATTAAAAAAAAACAACTATAAGACAATTTATAATTATGCTAAAAGATTTATTATGAATATTAACATATTATAAGGAGCATTTTTACATGAAAAATCCCAAATCAATATCTTGTTTAGCTGAGATAAAGATGATTTTTCTCAGCAGGAAAAATATTACCATACTGAAATATCCTTTTTCTTGATTTCAGCAGGAAATCCATATTTCAAGGACACAGCAGAAGTCTACTTTATACAAATCTAAGACTGAGATTTTAAAACCACTGTGGTCAAGGAACATGTAAATTGTCTTCTCATTGTTGTCTGTTAATGTGCAGAATTTTGACAGCTCAGTGATGTGTAGCCTCTCCACAAGACAAAACAAAACAAAACAAAACAAAACAAAACAGGATAGGAACTTTATCTTATACTTTGCTGTGGGTTAACCTCGGTAGGCAGCTAAGCCCCCACCCAGTTGCTCGCTCACTCCCCACCCCAGTGGGATGGGGGCGAGAATTGGAAGGGTAAAAGTGAGAAAACTCGTGGGCTGAGATAAAGACAGTTTAATARGTAAAGCAAAAGCCATGCATGCAAGCAAAGCAAAACAAGGAATTCATTCACTACTTCCCATCTCCAGGAAAGCAGGGCTCCATCACGCGTATCAGTTACTTGGGAAGACAAACGTCATCACTCCGAACATTCCCCCTTCCCCCTTGTTCCCCCAGGTTTTATTGCTGAGCATGACGTCATATGGTATGGGATATCCCTTTGGTCAGTTGGGGTCAGCTGTCCCAGCTGCGTCCCCTCCCAACTTCTTGTGAACCCCCAGCCTACATGCTGGCAGAACAGCATGGGAAAAAGAGAAAACCGTGACACTGTGTAAGCACTGTTCAGCAATAGCTAAAACATCCCTGTGTTATCRACACTGTATTAGTCACAAATCCAAAACAAAGCACCATACAAGCTACCATGAGGAAAACTAGCTCTATCCCAACCAAAATCAGTATATACTTCTATAAGACTATATATTCTCATGGAAATATCCTTACATTCCTATCCCTCTTATGTAAGACATCTACAATATAATTAAAGTTAAATTAAACACAAATATTACTCATTTGTTTGAATTAATTGTATGATAGGTTAACTACCCATATATTAGTGCTGGGACATCAAATCAGAAATTGATTCAGACTTAATTAAATAATATGTGATGGATTTATACAAAGGAAAGTATAATGAAATCCTTTAGGTGCTATCTTTTTTACCTGACAGTTACTCTGACCACCAAATGAAAATGGTATCAAATGTCTCAAACAGATTTTTTTTTTTCATTAGTTGCCATCTGTTTGCAGAATTTTAGTTCTGTATCTAACAGAGGTATCTGAAAGATATATATTAGCAAGAATAAAGAGAGGAATAGAAAAATCAAGTATTGCTTTCAGAGGACTGTTTTTTTTCTAAGGCAATAAAATAATTGAAAAACACCTGAGAAGTTCAATGTTGGACACTCAAAGCTGATAATTTCTAGGTCAACAGCATTCTGGATGTGTTTAGAAATGGTCCTGTCAGAAAATGCGCACCAACTTTCAGATACAGAGCATATGTTAGGATAGAAACATATCTACTGAGAGATTAGCACAGAAATTATTTTTTTGTGTGTGTTTTAACCATGCACTAAGAGAACTGAATAAGAACAACAACAAGAACACACCTAGAAATGTCTTTGATCAGACTTTGTCACCACAGCATTATATATAAAAACAAGCCAAAGAATCATGTGAGGAGTCACATTTCTACTGACAGGAGGGAAGAGAAACATAACTATTGTGTTATGGTCATGAGTAATAACTTTGGGAGATGCTCAAAAAACACAGTCTTAGGAAATACAAAAAATGATATGAAGAAGATGGAAGGCTGATAGATTGTGCTGCACACCTTTTTGAAAATTAAGACATTTATTTTTGTGATAGAGGAGTTCTATTTTCCCTTTATAGAACACAACATATTTTCCTACTTGAGTGAAAAACTACACCCAGGTTTGTGTTTTGGGATAATATACAGCTTTCTTATGACTGACTTCTGCAGACCTTACTTGAGCAAAATGCCGTTTGACTTCCAAAAACTTTTGCCAACAGCAGGGTCAAGCCTTTTACATCAAACAAGTTGACAAGTTTTATGTTGTCTCTTGTAAACCATTTTTTCTACTATGAGATGTTTTAGTACAGTCTGAGGAACGTAGGTATTAATGCAGATGCAGACTCCATTTCATACCTGAGATTAACCTTGTCCTCCAAGTTTGTAACCACAGTTGCAGCTTCACAGTTCTGGTAAATGCTATAGTTAAAATTCAAAAAGACAAATGTGTGTTACTTCCTTAATTTGGTATTGTTCTTTTAGCTAATTAAATATTTATCTATAGTATGCAATATTCCAGCTACTGCATTTATGATTGACTCAATCAGAAGGTTTAAAGTATCCAACAAACAAATTCTGACAGCAACTAAAAAAATTTGAGCTGACATTAAAATAGGATCATGTGTATTAAATTTTCTGTTAAACATTTCAGAAAGCAGTCAACTTCCTTTCAGTCTAAGCTCCACACAATGCAGAAGCCAATACAGAAGGTGTATAAAATACTAAAGGATGCTGTCAGTTGTAGGATGTAGCAAACCTGAGATCTCTCTGCTAAGAATCAGTCTRTCTACAAAGGCTGGATGCTGATTAAAATTTGGGTCCTTGAATCAAAAAAAGTGAATCAGAAGGTAAACACTGTTAGGGCCATCTTAACCTGAAGATGCCTAAAACTCACTGCTGTGCAGTAATGCGTAACTAGATTCATATACCTATATTCCTCCTTCCATACCCAGACTACATCTACTATTTCCTATTAGGTGTTGCCAAGAGGTTCTTTACGTAGAATAATTTAGCAGATCTCACCCTAGGCAATGAACTCTTTTACAGCATTAAATTCAGGGAAATCATGTTCTGATGTTTGGCTAATCCGAAGAGTTTCTCCTTGAGGGCTATCAAACCAGTTGTCTGGCTCCTCTGTCAGACAAGTCACTGTTGCCTTCTTTATAACAAAATAAGGTAATAACAGCTCATGTGCCTGACTGTCATAAATGATATTTAATTCTTTCCCCAGCAGGATCAACACCTGCTCACARTGTGAGTCTTTCAGAAAAACACAGTTGTCTTGTTTTACTGGCAAACAAAGATTATAAGCATGGAAGCAAGTCAGTAAAGGGGACTGTAAAGATTTGTATTGCTAGAAGAGAGGGGAAAAGCTGACTTATGTTTTTTAGGGTGGGATGGTGTGGGTAGTGGTAAATGAATTTTAAACCTAAGACATTATTTTTAGATTAAAAAAAAATCAGAAGAAAAACATAATTTTAGTTTTTAATATTTTTGCAGAGTTTTTTCTAGAACTTGTAGAGCAAAGCAGGCACAAACTACTTCTGTCATAGAAATAGCTGAAGCGTGAAGGGCTCTGGAGTTTTTAATTCAAACTCTTCTGTTTAATATCAGACTCTGTATTTTGGACTCTGTATTTCACACTACCATAAGAATTCTGTCTGTAAAGGAATTTACTTTTTACTTTTATTCATGTTAACATGTGTCCTGTATAATATTGCTATAGCAACAAGATGATGTTGTTTCCTTGACAACAATTGCATGTTGCCTTATTAAAACTGCAGTATTTTCCTCTTTTTCTTCTCTCCAGTCTTTTTTTTTTTCTTTTTTTTTTTTTTTTGTAGAAACATAAGAACACTTCACAACCACTGATTCACTAATTAATGACTTTTAAAATAGTCTGGACTAAGTTAATATGGCTTCATTTACTGATGTACTACTTCTACTATGTGAGACATAGCTCAGGCTCTCACTGTATAATTTGGGTGCCTAAATTTGAAAGATTTGGGGTTCCTTAATTCAAAACTTCTACCTTGAAATTCCCTGTTCATTGGCGGGTCTAACCTTAAAGGCCTCTAAACTCTGTATATACCTACATTTGCAATAGCAAAGTTCATCAGCTTCCAAATTTCCATTTATGGAAGTGCTTCAGTCATAATGTTTCTGGACAACATGAAAATTGACTTACACCAAAGCACAGTCACTAGCCATAAACTACAAATTCTCTTACTTTGTTCCTCCCCTAATGTATCTAAACACTTAAAATGTATCTAAACTATCTAAAATGTATGAGAAACAGCACAATACCTGTATGTCTTTTGGGGTATAATTTGGATTATATCCTAAATACTCTTAACAACAGGTATTTCCTCACAAAATTCAAATAGATTTATCCCTGGAAACAACTTTGTGAAAGTTTCTCCCATGGAAAAAAATAGCCGTATATCAATGGAGTAGCTTTCACAATGAATTAAACTTTTTCTTAGTGTTGTTATGTTGCTGAAGTTTCATAATCTTGCATTCTGTGACTTTTCTTCATTTTTTTATTTCATAGTTCATTTAACTGTGCATGATACATGCAAAGTCTATTATGTGCCCCTTGAGATCTTAATCCTCTGCTTACTTGTACAACTCTTTTACCAGTTTTGAAATTCACCGTTTGCTGCTAAAAAACTTGTTTTTCAATTAGTTCAACTAGTAATTTTGCTCTTACCCTCACTTCCATTTCCCCAAGGTAGAAATCAGTTATTTTGATTGTTTTTCCCCCCTCAAACTCTTTGGTGAATAACATTAGTCTCAATATGACTTACGTCATATTAAAAACCCAATAATAATGTGGGATTGGTTCAAGTGATTAATGTTTCAATCAGTTTTATTTTGCAACTTTTCCCATGAAATAAAGAGCCACACATTAGGATCTGGAGAAAGGCATGTGTACAGACAGATATGTGCTAATGTACTGTATTATCACAGAAATTAATCATATGAAGTATTTTCACTTGCTTTATATTCTAGAGGCACAATTCTAGCCTAACATATATATGTAGTATACTGGGTCTGGCTGGGATGCAGTGAATTTTCTTCATAGTAGCCTGTATAGTGCTGTTTTGGATTTGTGGAAAACGGTGTTGAAAACATACCAATGTTTTAGCCGTTGTTGAACAGTGCCTGTACAGCATCTTTTTCCCACACTGTCCCACCAGAGAGTAGGCTGGGGGTTCACAAGAAGTCGGTGGGGGACAGCCGATCTCAACAGGCCAAACGGATATCACATACCACATGACAGGATGCTCAGCAATAAAAGCTGGGGATAGGAAGGAGGAAGCAGGGGACACCTGTGGTGATGGCATTTGTCTTCCCAAGTAGCCATTATGCATGCTGATGCCCTACTTCCCAAGAAATGGTTAAACATCTGACTGCCGATGGGACGTAGTGACTTTCTTGTTTTGCTTTGCTTGAGCACATGCAGCTTTGCTTTACCTATTAAACTGTCTTTATCTCAACCCAAGAGTTTTTTCGCTTTTGCCCTTCCAGTTCTCTCCCCCATCCCACTGCGGGGTGAGCGACTGGGTGGGGACTTAGCTGCCTACCAGGGTTAACTCACAACACAATAAAAATAAAACTCTCAATGGAAAATCAGATCTTCAGCTTTAAAAACCTGTTCTAAATCAGCTGTTAGTTACAGATTGTTTTTCTATTGAAAAGCAAAAACAAACCATGAAAGCTTAGTGTTATGGAGCAAAACACAGAAAACATTTGTTTGAAATCAACACATTTTCTTTGAAATGTTCCACATAAGAAAAAATAAATTAATTTTTCTTATAAGATGTTTTCATAGTCAAATTATTTTTTGTTCAGTTATTTTAACACTCAAAGTTGAAGCTTTTGGGGTGTCTGGAGTAAAAATGGAGAAGGTTCTTTGGATATTGTCCTAGCTTTAAAGAGAATCTTGAAAGAAATAGCTGTGTTAACTAGTGGCAACTGTCAGCAACAGTGAAGTTGGTGACTTTTTTTTTGATCTTTGATGTCATTTAACCCTTTGTGGACCACAGTGCTGCCTATATCAGATGTATACATAATTCAGAAACTATATATCATTCAAAGTTTCCCACTATTTCCACAATCAAGCACTATAGCTCATCATGTAAGGAATCATGGAATGCTGATAAATAAAAAATATGCTTCTCTATGTCTCAGCCTCAAACATTCTGAGGTGATGAATATGAGCTGGAGAAGTGACTTCTTCCCCCTTTTACATTGATTAAACACTGCCAATGCAGCACTGATACTGCAACAATAATGCTGGAAAACTCTCATTTCTCATGGCCCCACTGCCACAGTTTTCTGGCCTTCTAAATCTGTGCGGTGGGTTGACCAACTTTGGCTGGCTGCCAGATGCCCACCCAGCCACTCTCTGACTCCCCATCCTCAACAGGACAGGAGGAGAAAATAAGATGAAAAGCTCATGGGTGGAGATGAAGACAGATGGATCACTCAGTAAACCATCATGGGCAAAACAGACTTGACATRGGGAGTCAAGTTCATATTAATTAGTTTAAGTTCAAGTTAATCAATTAATTAAATTAATAATATAAATTTATTACCCCTGCTCACATTCCTTTTTCCCAGGCTCAGCTTCATTCCTTCATTCTCAGCTCCTCTATCTCCCCGCCCCCTGTGCCACTGGTTGTGGTCAATCCGTAACACTTCGTCTCTGCTGCTCCTTCCTCCCTTTCCTCTGCTCCAGCATGGGGTCCTTCCTATGGACTGCAGTCCTTCACAAGCTGTTCCAGCATGGGGTGTCCACAGGCTGCAGCTTCCTTCAGCGCATCTCCACCTCCTGYGTTGTGGGGTCCTCCACAGGCTGCAGTGTGGATATCTGTTTTGCAATAGTCCTCCATGGGCTGCAGGGGAACAACCTGCTTCACCATGGTTTTCTCCACAGGCTTCAGGGGAATCTCTGCTCTGGCACCTGGAGCACCTCCTCCCCCTCCTTCTTCTCTGACCTTGGTGTCTGCAGGGCTGTTTCTTTCACATTTTTTCCTCGCTCCTCTCCCTCTCAGGCAGTGTTTTGCCCTTTCTTAAATATGTTATTTCAGATATGCCACCATCTTGGCTGATGGGCTCAGCTGTGTCCTGCAGTGGGTCTGTCGGAGCTGACTGGAATGACCTGTGGCTGGCACAGGGCAGCCCCAACTTCTTCCCACAGAGGCTACCCTGCAGCCCCCCTGCTGTCAACACGCAGGCACCTGCACCCAATACAAGCTGCAAAAATAGACATATGAAATTGTCACTTTAGCAGGGCCATTAACATTTTTGGAAGTAGTAAAAATACAAGAATCCATTTCTGAAGTTTTGCATATCACCTCAGAAGTTAATAAAGTGAATAAATTATGCTCAAGGACAGAAAAGAGGCAATCTCTGATGATGGTGCCTGACATACAATTCCAAAGTTTGGCTTTTTTTTCAGAGAATTCCTATTTCAGTAGAATCAGAGGGTATTCAAAATTTAGTAACCAGTTACAAAAAAATTTTTTTAAAAATATATTTCTGTTTTACAAACCGTATCTAACGATATACTAGAATCTAACTATTTTTTTCCTTTTTAAAAGATATTTATAAGATAAACAATAAAACAAAATTATAAAACCACTCTTGTGATTTTATTTGTTTCAGGGTGTTTTCATTATGCAAGAATCAATATAATCACAAGTAAAACATTTGTAATAAATACAACTAAAAATGAGGTCTTATTAACAGTGGTTTTGGAAAAAAAAATCCTGTTTGCAGCCTACACAAAACCAAGCAGACTGTGGGATAAACTGAAAATAATCACTTAATGGAGGGGGTCGATAAGAAATGTGGACATGTGAGGAATGGAATTTGGAAACCCAGCTCCAATCCCATATGGAATCATATATGGAAAGTGTAAGATTCAAAAGCTATTTTTCATGCTGTTCATTATTTTCCCATTTATATTGATGGATAATTTTTCTTAGGGTCAAGAATTACTTGTATCAGTTTTGCTTTTTTTTAGTCTCTTCTAAAGAATGTCTCCCCTCCCCACATAAGAAATAAAATAAACTGTTTTTTTCTGCAGTGTTTAGTAATCCTTTTCATTGTAATAATCTGACACACACCTGGTAGTGTCAAAAGCAATTAAAACCTTTAGAACTCCAAATAATGTTCTTATGCCTCCCAGGGACACACTGCAGGTATCAAGTGTGGGTTTTATGCTGTCCACATACTCTTAAGAAAAAATAAAGATACCTATATTCTGTTTATTAATTTTTTACTGTAAAGAAAACATATTTTGTGGAAGGAGACCACATAAGATAGTTGTAATTACAATTTTGCTTCCAGATAGAATAACCTTGTATCAAGCACTGAGGTATTAACTTTAGAGGAAACAACTGAAGAATACTTCTGCTATTCTTCACACTACTGAAAACCAAAACATTTTTGAAGTCTTATAAATGAAGAAAATAGAAGAGTTGGAAACTTGTTCTTTAAGTCTAGGGGAATCTGTTTTTTAACCCAAGGAAAAAGTTTAAAAAAGGATGTGGGGACATTAAAAAAATCTTTTCTCTTAGTTGAATGGAGATATTCAGTGCAAGAAGCAGTGCAAGACAAGAGGAGGATGAGAACGAAACATTTTACCTACAGCCAATTTTCTTGTACTTTGATGAAGCAACAAATTGGAAATTCAGATCAAATTGACATTAACTTTGGGGTTTAAGTCATTTGGTTCACCAAGGTATAATTAATAGTATTTAATAAGAATAGGAGAAGAATCCACTATGATACCAGTGGCAAAGTGTAGACAGAGAACTGATCAGAATAATGACTATAACTGAGGTCATTCTGTCCATAATTTTTATTTTAGGAAGATGAAATATGAGATTAGGGAGGAAAGAGTACAAAGGCATAGCTAAGGACAAAGACAGATGACTGGGATTATGGAGAAGAAATGTATGTTGGAAGCTGTTATGATATCATAAGCACCAAGAAAACAAGGGCTATGTGTATGGTACAGGAAGAGAGAGAAAACGAACTGGCTGAGCAGCAGCCTGGCTGAAAAGGACCTAGGGGTGTTACACTAGATAGCAGGCTGAATATGAGCTGAAAGTGCACTCTCAAAGTCCATAAAGCAAACTGCATACTGGGAGGACACAGTGGTGCAGATGATAGGCGTTAATCTGCTTTCTTTCATTCCTCAAGATAAGGAGAAAATAATATACTTGGATACCTAATTTTCATTCAGAAATATCTTTCTCCTCCTGTTTTTTTACCAACACCAGTTATCTTGTCTCACCGGCTGTCTCAATTTAGAAAAGACAAATATTTCTATGGAGAGTTTCAACAGCATAGCTGTAAGATCACATCAATCCTGTTAGATCCACTGCTCTTATGCTATCACGAATACGTCTTTGTTCTGATGTAATATACAGTTTCATCTTTCTTTCTGATTTGGAGAGAGAAAAAAATCCAACAAACAAACCAAACAAGCAGTCAGTAATAGGTAGGTGTTGTTTTACATCAGCCCAGCAAACTAGAAGTCTGAGCCAGCAAGTTTCACTATACTTTGACACCAAGGAAATAAGAGATATTTTATCCAGTAATATAATGAAAAGGTAGGAGGCTGGACCTTTTCCAAATGAGTTATAAATGCTCTGCCAGTAACCTCCCACAGTCTGATTCTTGACACCAGCTTAGCAAGCAAGCTGTTATGATGAGTCAGTGACTTGCAGAACTCAGAGCCTTCATGTCGTCTCACCAAACTACAGCTGCTGCACCAGTAATCTCACAAGGGACTTATCCTTTGCAACAGAGCCAGACAAGAACCTCTAACCAAGGTTCTTTTCACTTTTTTCAGCAGCTTCCTGTTCACTTCCTCTAATTATTGCCCATAACTCACAAGTGAACCCAATTAATTTGTTCCTTTTAACAAATCCTTTTAAGCATACCATAACAAATGGGTGAGCACGAAAAAGGAAGGTAGCATGACAACTCCTGTTCACACCAAGTAATTTCAAAGGCTTTCTTCTTTTAAAGGAAGATGTAAGCCATGTTTGGTGGGTTGACCCTGGCTGGACGCCAGGTGCCCACCAAAGCCGCTCTATCACTCCCCCTCCTCTGGAGCTGGACAGGGGAGAGAAAATATAACGAAAGGCTCGTGGGTCGAGATAAGGACAGGGACAGACCATTCACCAATTACCATCACAGGCAAACCAGACTGAACTTGGGGAAAATGAATTTAATTTATTACCAATCAAATCAGGGTAGGATAATGAGAAATAAAAACCAAATCTTAAAACACCTTCCCCCTACCCCTCCCTTCTTCCCGGGCTTAACTTCACTACCAAATTCTCTACCTCCTCCCCTCCTCAAGTGACGCAGGGGGACAGGGAATGGGGGTTGCGGTCAGTTCATCACACGTTGTCTCTGCTGCTCCTTCCTCCTCAGGGGAAGGACTCCTCACACTCTTCCCCTGCTTCAGCATGGGGTCCCTCCCCATGGGAGACAGTCCTCCACGAACTTCTCCAACGTGAGTCCTTCCCACGGGCTACAGTTCTTCACAAACTGCTCCAGCATGGGTGCCTCCCACAGGGGTGCAATCCTTCAGGAACAGACTGCTCCAGCATGGGTCCCCCATGGGGTCACAAGTCCTGCCAGCAAACCTGCTCCAGTGTGGGCTCCTCTCTCAATGGGTCCACAGGTCCTGCCAGGAGCCTGCTCCAGCGCAGGCTTCCCACGAGGTCACAGCCTCCTTCGGGCATCCACCTGCTCTGGCGTGGGGTCCTCCATGGGCTGAAGGTGGATATCTGCTCCACCGTGGATCTCCATGGGCTGCAGGGGGACAGCCTGCATCACCATGGTCTTCACCACGGGCTGCAGGGGAATCTCTGCTCCAGTACCTGGAACACCTCCTCCCCCTCCTTCTTCACTGACCTTGGTGTCTGCAGAGTTGTTTCTCTCACATATTCTCACTCCTCTCTTTGGCTGCAATTGCTATTGCACAGGTTTTCTTCCCCCTTCTTAAATATGTTATCACAGAGGTGCTACCACCGTTGCTGATGGGCTCAGCCTTGGCCAGCAGTGAGTCTGTCTTGGAGCTGGCTGGCATTGGCTCTATCTGACGTGGGGGAAGCTTCTGGCATCTTCTCACAGAAGCCACCCCTGTAGCCCCCCCACTACCAAAACCTTGCCACACAAACCCAATACACCATGACAGGGCTATTAGTTGCTGGGTCCCTTGCCTAATTTGTTTGACTGAAACAAAGTAATAACATTGTTGTCTTGCCAGGATTTTTGATGGGTGAGTATCATGCGAACAAATGACTCATTGGTCTCGCTTTGAGACAGAGAATGAGTCTGTCAGACTGCTTTATAGGTAACGGAGAGACAGAGCCTCTTACAGAGCACAATTAACCCCTCTGTCCTCCAGGGTAAACATTTAAATGTCAGACAAGCCATGTTCTAAAAATGCCTATTTCTTTGAAACAGTATGAAAAGAGTTAACTGTGACTACTTCAGATATAGATGTCTACATTGTAGACATCTAAAGCTAGCTGAGATATATGTGTCAGAGCTTTATATGTTATATAACATTGACTTGATTGTTCTTGTACAGATTGAAGAGAACGAAGAATAGTGTTGGAATAAATCAAATTTTATACAATTTGGAAGATTGTCCATTGGTTATGTCATTAAGGCCATGTCAGAATTGAAAAAGGAACCTCTGAAACTGGAATATATAGTTCTCTGTAAATTACTGTGATATTTGAGGGTAGAATCCTGATGTTAGTTGAACTCATGATATTTTTGTCACTGATTTCTTATGAGATATGGGTTTCAATCTGTAGACAGAGCTACACTAGGTTCTGTGAACCAAGAAGCAAATAGGTAAAACACTCAATCCTGATTTTTACAGTAGTAACATATTCCTGAGGTGTGTAGCACCACTCGTAGATAAACTACACAAATTTGTAGAGAATTTATATGTAAGAAGAACTTAGCAGCTTCCAAAATGTCACAATACATTAAGGCTACTTAAACAAATATTAAGGAAAAAAGAAGAATGGGATTAAGAAGCTACTTTATAAATATTTGAAGTGTAAAAAAGAATTTAGTCCAGCAAAGAGACATAGAACTAAATCAGCTGTGGTGAAACAATCTTTCACGTGTGTAAATATCAGAGTAGCAGTTTTGTATTCTCGAAGCTCTGAGCTAAGACCTTTATCTCTTGGCACACATTTGGCAGGTCTCAAACATTTATTGAAAATGCCAAGAGAAGAAAATACAAATACAGAACTGGTCACTGTTGAATTGGAGATTGCCATGGAAATGAGCCAGCATGAACTTCTTATGAAGAAAGAAATGACTTACAAGTTTGAGATGACAGACTTCTGCAGGTGTTTGGGATTAAAAGGGAACAGTTTTCATATTTTGGATGAGTTTGTCCTTTTAGTTACACTGACGTAAATCCATGTAAGCACCACTAAAATAAATCAAGTTATATTATTAAAACTGGAAGGAGAACATTATACTGTTTTTCTCTGGAAATAAACATAAAGGACGAAAATGACTGTTGTGTAAAACATGCTACTTCTATAGATCAAAGAAGAGTAATCATGATAGCAGCACTTTGTAGAGAAATGAATGTATGGGTGAAAAGCAAAGCAGATTACTTCCAAATCTTCTAAATTGTGTAGAATTTAAATACATTCTAAAATAAATTTTCTGCCATTACTTTTTATTTTGCAGCGACTTCTGTTCCAATAACATGAGAATCTATCACTCATTTCCTAGTCCATACTTCATGCCTCAGTTTCTATCATGCATCTTTACACTGATCTCAGTCTTTGTTCTTCCATTTCCGTCTCCAGTGAAAGATTTCATACATGAATGTAGCAGTTCTGTCATAATTTCAGAGCTACTTCTCTACTCTAGATATTTACCCTGTGTCTAAACTAAAATCTCAGCCTCTTTCTTGACATTCTTATTTAAAAAATTGATCAATTAGTTGAACATAGAAACAGTCATACCTGAACTTTCTACCTTTGACCCCAAAGTCTTCTCTGTCTTATCTTTTGTAATCACTATTTGCCCACTATAATTCTCATTTTTGCTCAAGCTTATATGCTGAACTTCATTTTCCAAGTGAGCCACTTTCAAAGTCTTAATTCGATTGCTGCATTCTACATTCCTTTTTGAAAAGATCTCTTAGGTGCACCAAGACAAAACTTCCATTTAGGTTCCCAGAATCTCGATTTCTACAATATCTCCTCCTCTACTACTGAAAATGCAATCTTACCCTGCATATATATATATGCATTCAAAACCGTGCTACAAAGTTCTAGTCTGTCACTTTATCTGCATCATGTACTTCTTGCATTGCACTAGCTCTTATTTATTTAAATATATTTCTATGAGCATAGGAGATTTATATGGATATCTCTGGGCAAAAGAAATCACAATAACACATGTAGTAGTGTGTGGGAAAGCTAATCTGTGAGTGGAAGCTAAACAAGTCCTGCTTACTTATGTTATGAATTTTATATAATTTGCACTGAAATGTCTGGAAAGGATCATATTCTATCATATATTCTTTTGAGATTTAATGTATTCATGCTTCAGTAACTCATACTGTGTTTTCTCACTTACCATCTATCATACCTACCAGAAGACTTTGGTCTCAGGTAATTCATCGTTCTTTTTTTGTTGCAATAGCTAAAAAGAGTAACAGTAACATTAAGAAGTAACAGGGTGCTGTTGAGTTTAAGACACACCTATGTGTTGATCCAATTAAGTTTGTTAATTGTGGATCATTTTCAGATATTCTGAAACATCTGTATCTTATATCTTGCATGCAGCTAATACACCAGTTTTCCCAGTACTTAAGTTTTTATGGAAGTAATATTCAAGGAATATCTAAGATTATTTTTGGGGACGTGACAGAAGGAAATTGATATATGATGAGATGTAATTTCTTTCTGCACAACTGTTACTGAAGTACCTTCTTCACCCATCTATAGCTCATCAGAACAGTGGGTTTATTCTTCAGCTCCTTAATTTTTGTTTCCTCTTCTGTACTAACAGGATGCTGCTTTGGAAATATACCTGCACTCCTCTAGAAAGGACATGAACATTGAAATTCTGGAGAAAATTTACATATCTCAGCAGGTGAAAATCTCCTGCTGAGTCCTCTTACAGAAGCAGTGAACAAGAGGTTCCTGACAGGCATAAATGCTCAAGTATTACAACAAATACAGCACTGTGGAAATGACTGAATTTTTAGCATCTAAAAAGAGAAATTGAGATGGCAAAAAACTATTTAAAAAATATTATTTTATATTAATTATTAATAAAGATTTTATTTTAATGTAATACAAAGAAGGTGGAAAAACCTTTCTGTTTGCCCAGACCAGCCATCCCAAAATATTAGTGTGGTATCAGACATTTGATCTGATCTCAGGAAAAAATATTCTGACTCAGAAACATTTAATATGAAAAAGCAAAAATAACTACCTGACAAAACTAAGTAGGGAAAGGTTCTTTTTGCCTAGTTGTTCCATGCATTTTCACAGGCGATTAGATATTCTCTTCAGCCTAAGTAGATTTGAACACATACTTTCCTTTCCTCAGAGAGGTTTCTAATGACAGCACCACAAGGAAGTATAAGGCAAAACCAGTTGGTTTTCAACTGGTGCCATGATAGCGGAAAAGCTCCAAAAGGCAGTTTACCTCAACATATTTTTGTCAGTTGTTTAGGGTACTCTATATATGGTGAGACTCACTGCTTTGAGTATTTTCTTTACACCAAAGAAAGACTGGACATGTCTGGGGGGTTCATACCTCTTCAGTGAGTAATTGAGCACCAGAGAGTCATATTTCTGCCTGTGCTGTCTCTCTCTTAGGGCAGGTCAGCTTTAAGGAGAGCAATCAGCAACAGCCCCAACCCAGAAACAAGTACTTGCTTGTATCTCTTTGTGCTTGGCTAAAGATGTCCAAACTGACCATAAAGAGGTTCCCTCCCATGCTGCTTGAGAAAGACTGAAACATTGACCATAGGACCCAAAGGCACTTTTTAAGGGTGAGCGTAACACCAGAGAAAAGGAGGGAATATGAGAAAGAATGTTTTTCAATAACCTTTTTTCTTTTCATTTAATTACATTCTATGGACTGTTACATTGTTAAAACATTAATTGATGGACTGTAAATTCTTGAGCCATGTATATGGTGTGATTCTTTTGACCTGTGATGAGATCTTGAGTGTAATGCTAGTTAGTAAATTCACAAATAGTTTCAGAAAAAGCAATACTGTACTTTAGGGTGAATTAAATTGCCTTTACAAAATGGAGTGACAGGAAGCAATAAAAATGCAGTCACACTAGGAAAACTGAGGACAAAGTAGGTCTCAAGTGAAGACACATTCACAAGTCTATACACCAAATTGTTTAAAAATTATGTCTGTTTTGCTAAAGGCTGTATCTTCACTTACTACTTAATGACTGTTCAACAGAGATGTACTCAGTGATCAGGTTAGAGTTCCTCATTTGTTTCATTGTCAATCAAAACAATTTAAATTAAATTAGCTTCAATCAAATAAGCAGTAACTGAAAGGGGAAGGGAGAACAACCTGAAAGGTGGTGTCTTCTTAAGAGGATGACTATAAGCTCAAAGGCACATCTGATTCAACCCTCCTTCACTTCTAACATAATGGATTAATGAAAAACATTAGGGATGACAGAAAACAACTTGAAGAGACTTCTAGTTGCATGGATGGATTATTTGTTGTCATCATATCATACTTTTCTTCAGCTTGTTGCTTCTTCCAGGATGGGTGTGTCTCTGCCATTCTGTGATTATGGGTGATTCTCTGCTGTGAAGAGTAGTACTCTTCACATACATCACATTTAATTTACAAAAGCAGCATTCATAACAAAATTTAAAATTATGTACTTGTATGATTCTAATATGTCAGTATCTCTCCCTAAAGGAAACTCAGCATGGAATTTATAAAGAAACCAGAACTCCCACATGTCCACATTCTAGTACAGACTTAATTTTTAATTGTGACACCTGAGCTTTTCTGCTACTTTCAATTATTTTTATTCTTTTTTTTTTAAATAAAATGTCCTTCAAAACAAACACATACATGATTAGTTAAAGGTCTATTTATTATATTTTACAGTATGTTTCTTACAATTTATGCCTGCAGATCAGGATTAGGTAGCAAARACTGAAAATCTACAGAAAACCCAAAGTTTGCTCAGCATTGTTTGAAATAGAGATACATTGTCATTATGGTTTGAGGGGATTTGTTCTTTTTTGGTCTACCCACTTAATGAAAACTGGAACAACTTTTGTCTAAAACAAGTTGGCTGTTGTTCCAATTCTTACAATGTAGGCAAAGACCTAAGAAGAGAAACCATTAGGCAGAGTACAATAAGAACTACAGATTTAGCATTTATTGGCTTTATTTTAGGGCTAATTAGTAGGATCCATTAATGCCTGTTTGGGAACTCAAGGTAGAATATTATTTCCACATTCAGACTTAAACTAGAGACGGACTTTCAGAGTTGTAATGTAGTTATATTGCTGTTTACATGAATCACAARATTTTTTAAGTCACTGCTTTTTAAGAGGTTCAAGTCCTAAAACCTTGTGATTACAATAGGCTGTATTTCTTTTTTTAAGTGAATTGCCAGCTTTGTATGAGAAAACAAAAAAACATTACTTCTTGATTAAAAAAAGACAGGTATGAAAACACAATATTCATTATTATTTTAAATCTCAGGACTTTTCTCTCAATTTCATGATTAGACTTAAAAGCCTGCTTTTGGCATTTGTAATAAAACATCATTTTCGTCACACTTCAGAGTGAGTTTTTCAGAGGTTTGGAATGCACAAAGATCCAAACACAGAGAGACATACCTCTTTATTGAATATTGCCACTGTGTATCCTTTTAGGAGACCTCTCAGTATTATCGCTCGAGATGAGACACTTCACAATCAGCAATACAAGACTGCTGGATCTAAAAACAGTAATGAACATGCCACTGAACAATAGGGTGTCAGCTTCTGTTCCCTCTGATATTTATGAATGTTATTCATTGATTATAATAAAACCATCATCAATAATAAAGAGCCAGGTTTCCTTTTGTTTGTTTTCTCTCTAGTCTCTGAGAACTTTTTGGATATGTGGCAGCCCAACCATACAGTAGGCTTAGCAAAGGTAGGATGTGGCCTTAAACTCATCYTCTGCATGGATATATCTCTTTCTTTTGACCATGGAGGAAGCCTTCATGATTAGTTTAGATTAGGAAGTTTTTTAGAAAGCTTAAGTCTGAACATAGCAGCAGGATATGGGTGTGTCCTATAATTTGAATCCAAAGATGAGTTTAAAACCCTATTCAGGGTCATATGTTTGGTTTTAACACAGTCTGGAAACATTTACAGTCACAGTTATGAAATGTTTAGGAAGATAATCCTTTTTGACCCTCAGGTGTTAGTTTCCAATTTACGACTAAGACCCAGAGAATAACTGTTAGTTTTCTCTAGCTTACTAACTTATTTCACTTGAAAAAATGCTTACATGGTCCATTCCAAATCTCAGTTACTGATCACTGAATAACAGATGAAAAGTGGCAAAAAAGATACACGTCTCAGCTAAATCTACCTTGGTGTACAGCTCTGCTTCAGTCTTTTCATATCCACATAGCAAGAGTAGTCTATTCAGTATGAGGGCCACCACCTTTCCCCCAAAGCGCTTGCACCCGGAGTTATCTCACTCAAGAGTGTTTTGTGTAGGGGTGCCTTGGGCATTTCAGCATTGTATTTGAAGACATGCCTCTTCTTTTCAGTACTGAATTCTGACTGTGTTACAGCAAAAATTTTTTTTATTCACATGGAAAAGCTGTAAAGATAAAAATGCTAAACAGAGTAGTGGAAATTAAAGTTTTGTTCCTGCATGTGAGAACAGTTGATTGATATTTTAAGTGTAAAATTCACTTTGTAAAGTCCTTCMTTTTAAGAAATAGCCTGCTGGAGTAACATAAAGCTCTTTAATATTTTGCTGCTTTCAGTTGAAATAATTGAGTATGGCATTTTCTTTGTTGTTCAAATGTATTTGTGTTTTTTATCAGATTTTAGTTATGCCTCCTTTGGTTTGAGAAATCTTTGCAAAATAATAGTTTTACGTGTTCTTAAAATACATTAAAATGACATAGATGTTGGCTCAAGAAATAGCTTTTGGGATGTGTTTTATAAGGTCTTAATTCATGTGGCTTTATTTATTCAAAATTAGAACTTACTGTACAAGCCAAGTCCTAGGAGAAGCTACTGATTTTACAAGTAGAGTATTGAAAATTTGTTCCAGGTCCTGTCTGAAGTATGTGCAATAGGTACAGAACATCCTAAGAATGAAAGAAAAAACATTCTGTCATCAATACAATATAACGGAAAATTACTCTGGTTTAGTCTAGTCTGCTTAGTATCCATATGGAGAGAGCTAGCATTAGGTCAAATTTTAGGTACTCCCAGCAGGGGATTTAATCATACCTTTTTTATTCAACTGTTTCTGATGGAATGAAAAAAATAGTAATTTGCTAGGAACTATACAGGATAGTGATAGAACTGCTTCCACTGACTCTATTTTTTCTGCTTGTAAAAGTTTTATTCAGCTGCTAGGAATGTTAGAAAGTGTTGCATGTTGAGGTGACACTTGCTGTTTGTGCTTGTGAATAGCTATATATAAAAATGTGTCAGTGGTACTCTATGGACAGGGTCCTGTGAGAAGTACGGCATAATGACACCCTTCCTAAAAGTTTAAAAAAAAAAAAAACAAAACACCAAAAAACCCACAACAAAACACAAACCAAAACCCCCAGTTTTAAAGATTGCATTGGGAAAGAAGTCACTTTTCAGTAGAGATTATTTCTCCTCCTCTGCTGTCATTGCTGACCCAGGACAGGTTGAAGGAAGGAAATTAGTTGTCCAGCAGATCCTATACATGAAGACTAGCAGTATGTTTTGTCCATTTATGCGTCATTCCTGCATAGCCAAAAAAAACCCCACCGCTAAGAAAACCCAAACCTGACTGCACTCTGGTCTCAAAATTCTGATAGGCTTTGCTTCTACAGTTAGAAAATATATTCTACTTATTACTTTGAGTATCTTTAGAGTGCCTGTGAGTAATGTGTTGAGATTACTCTAGGAAAATCTATTAGTTTTGGAAACAGCTTTATTATTTCATCTGGTGTAAATGACAAGAAGAAGAAGAAGAAGAAGAAGAAGAAGAAAAAGAAGAAGAGGAAAAGAAGAAGAGGAAAAGAAGGGTTTTTAAGTAGAATTACATCTCAAAAATAGTCTGATATTTTCAGTGGAAGCAGAAGTAGTTGACAAATACCATGTTTTCCAATCAGAAGACTGTTTATATAACCACCTTATTTAAATAATAAGCCATCAGTATTAAATACTGTTCTCAATGGATTTTAAATAACTGGCTCCATAGGCAATTTTATACACCTGAAATTTAACAGGCATAAGACTTTGGAATCRTCTGAAAAAGTGAACAAGTTAATAATTATATTTCAAGGTAAACAAACCCAACAGTAATAAACTCTTCAGCCTTCAGACTGGAATTTGAAAGGAATGTCAGAAAATGTAATTAGACTATATGAAATACCTAAATGGGTTCACTGGAAAGTTTTCCATGTTTAAGATGTCCACAAATTGACTTCAAAGGAATAAACAGGATGAATTAGCAGCCAGTATGTGATCAAAGCTGTGACTTGGTGTCACAGAGTACTTTTGGGACAAATCACAGGACTGGAACATTGCCAAAGGAAAATATGAAATTGCTGTAAAATCAGGAAGAAGTAAAAATATATGTTATAGAATGCTTCAGGGTGAAAAGAATAACAGAAAAGCTGATGTGATATTATTGTAGAGGTCCACTAGAGACTGTTTGATCAGTGTGACAGTACAGATATAACTTTTTCTGAGCCACTTCCAAAGGAACCTTGCAAAGGACAGAACTTGGTGATAACAAGGGATTTTTATTCCTATATCTATGAAAAAACCCACAACAGTGCATTGACAAGTGTCACAACATAAAGGGTTACCTGTCCTTTGGGTGTATAAGGATTGTGAGCATGGGTTCGTAGGATTCTGTAATACAAAAGGACACAGAGGTTTTATCCTGTAAGCTTCTCTACTTTATTATAGATGACCACAAACACCAGAAAAATCACCCCTAACAAGTATACTTATGATTAATAAAGCAAATATATATATAACAAGCTATTACAAATCAATAGCAGCAATCAATATTATAGCAGCGATCAGTTATAGCAACAATAATAGCAGCAATCAAGTATATATATAATATTACAGGTTACTACAAACTTATCACTAGTGAAGCAAACATCAATATTTTAGCAGCAGATATACTTATGATAGATTACTTATTTTTTTTTATAGATATACATATATATATATATATGGCATTAAGCAGATTCCAGAAGGAGGCCAAACCATCCCAGAAGTGGGAGGACAAATCAAACCAACCCCAGAAGTGGGCCCAGCATGGGACCAATAAAATAACAGACAGAGTCTGTCTTCAAAGATGATCTGCATCACGGAATTTGGAGTCAGCCAGGCATCTCCAGCGAGGGTCCAAGACCTTACAGAAAGTTCRCGCAGACCTGTTTAGGAAAGGGAAAAGTACATGCAGCACAGGAAGCCATCAGAGAAAGAAGCTGCATTTGGATAAAAATTAAGTCTTTTTTATATTATAGAKACATAAAAGGGAGTAGCACACCACCACTTCAAGCAGCCAATAGATGTTTTTAATTTCTGTTTTTCACCTGGAACATCCGATARGCGATAATGTTTTCTATACTTTGAGACCAATTTGTATTTTTTCAGACTGTTTTCTTGTTCTTGCAGTTAGAACAGCCAACAACAGTTACCGATTCTTACTTTATCAGGATGTTTCCCCCTTTTTAAAGACTATTTTCCACCCTTTCAGACAATAAATTGCCATTACAGTTCCTTGTTTCTGCACTTATCGATGGTATTGCAGGATGTCTCCAGTTTCTAGGTACTCAGCTTCTAGGTACTTCAAAGATGCCAGCTGCGCTTCTCAAGGATGCTTCTGGTTCACAGGCCTAGTTCCCAGGCAAGCAGGAATTTCCTCTGTCAGTAGCAGACATTTTCTTCTGTTCAGTAAAGGTCGCCTTTATGACTGCTCACATCAACAGGTGATCAGGTTCTGGCATGTGCTGGGGACAACATGGTGTTTTAGAGAACTGAGGAAGCTAATAAGGAAGCAGATATTTTAGATTTGTTCCAATTAACTGAAAAATTGCTTAAAGAATGTAAAAATAGATAGAAATTTACACAAAATGGTCATTATTAGAAGTGTAATAAGCATAGAGAGTAGAATAAGTATAAAGGATTAAAACCAAACGAACACACACATGAATAGCATATTCAGAGGCTGGGGATCTCTTGGGAAGATAAAGAAATGTAGGAAAACTGGCAGTTGCTGAAAGAGACTAGATTAAATTTCAGTGGCAGTATCAACATGTGAACAACAAGGCATACAATGAGACCATTGTGGAAATATCAGATGCCCTTTTATGATTTCAAAACAAAAAAAGGAACCGTGCAAAAATGGAAACAAAGACACAGAACTGGAAGATGAGTATGAAGGACTAAGGGAAGCTTGCGCAGAAACAGAAAGATTCCAGATGAAAACTAAGTTTCAATTAACAAGGGGTATAAAAGGTAACAAGAAAATATCTATAGATACTCTATTTATACAAAGTTATAGAATCATTAAATGGTTTGGTTTGGAAGGGACCTTAAAAAATCATCTAGTCCAACCTCCCCTGCCATGGGCAGGGACATCTTTCACTAGATCAGGTTGCTTAAAGCCCCATCCAGCCTGCCTTTGAACAATTCCAATGATGGAATTGTTCTCAATCTATTCATCCCCCAGTCAGTATTGATACTGGGGATTGCCCTGACCCAAGTACAGGTTTTTGCACTTGGCCTTGTTGTACTACATGAGGTTCACATGGGCCAACTCCTCAAGCCTGTCAAGGTCCATCAGGATGGTATCCCTTCCCTCTAGCGCATCAACTGCACCACTCAGCTTGGTGTCATCTTCAAACTTGCTGAGGGTGCACTCAATCTCACTATGTATGTCATTGATGAAGATATTAAATAGTATTGGTCCCAGTACAGACCCTTGAGGGACACCACTCATCACTGGTTTCCACTTAGACATTGAGCTGTTGACTGCAATTCCTTGGACACCTCGATCCAGCCAGTTCCTTATCCATCTAACAGACCATCCATCAAACCCGTATCTCTCCAATTGAGCAGCAAGAATGTTGAGGGGGGCCATATCAAAGGCCTTACAGGAGGTAAGATAGGTAGATGACATCCATAGCTTGTCCACTGGTACAGTCACTCCATAGTAGAATCATAGAATCATTAAGGTTGGAAAAGACCTCTAAGATCATCAAGTCCAACC
>JAYKAV010001222.1:1264827-1280368 GCA_035582835.1 Phoebastria nigripes
CCGCGCTCCGGCTCGCTCGCGCTCCCTGGGGGCGGCTCTTGTATGTGAGGGGGTTGGGCCGCCGTCCCTCCTGTCCCCGCCCACGCTGAGTCAGAGCTGCMGCTCCTCAGGAGCTCCCTCCTCCCGCTTGGGGAGGGGGAGGCGGAGCTGGGGCTCCCTCTCTCTCCCTGCGCTTTTGCCTTCGCGGTTTTTAGTAGAAGGCCACTAGATCAGCCAGGCACAATTTAGCCTTGGTGAAGCCATGTTGGCTGTCTCCAATCACCTCCCTGCCTTCCGTGTGTTTTGGCATGTCTTTCAGGAGGATCTGTTCCATGATCTCACCAGGCACAGAGGTGAGGCAGATTTGCTTTGCCATGTTAAATGCATATATTAACTATTGCTTTACGTCATGTAACTTATATTTACTTCCAAACTGCTGGCATTGTGTCTTTGTAATGATTTCACACTTGATTATGGTTTTTAAATTGTTTCCTCACTCTTCGTCCTTTTGATTATACATGTGGTTCATCCTGTGATTCCCACCCTCTAGTATTTTAACAGATTTTTCTAACATTAAGCTGTCCTCTTACTATTTATTCTTTCTTTTAATTTTGTATTTTTACTCAAATCTATGCTGAAGTCTTTGCTTTTTTCTGATTAAAACAACAGGCTTTTCAAATAGACTCTCCTCTTTACCTTAATTTAAAAAACACATCAATTGACAAAAGAATATATTTTAGACTCATTTTTAACTTAAAAAAAGATTACGTACTAATTTTTGATTATGCATCAGTACAATGCACAAAAATTGTGTAAAGTGTGTTTAGCCTGAAAGAGCAACAGAATTTGAGACCCTTGCTTATTATCCCTGAAACATCTAGTCCACTCTTATTTTTTAGTTCCTAAAGTACTTGTCACGGTTCATGCGAAAAATTACTTCTGTATGCAGCAAGCAACTATGTAAAGGACACAGTAGAATGGTGTCATACTCTGAATGGATGCGTTTTACTTAAAACATCGTTTTGTCAATTTTTATAAACTATCATCTGCCATCATAGAATACTTTATCATACTTTACTTATCTCCCAAAATTAAAAGAGGAAATCTAACAGCCTAAGTATTGTAGGAAAATTAATATATTTTGAGTAACAGTAAAATATTATTGAAACCTAGCAAACACCTTCTGACATTATTGTCTAAAAACCTGGGAAAGTAAAACCTGTAAATTTGGCATCATATAATATTATGTGTGTCATCCGGGTGAGATCTATTCAGTTTAAGACTCATCAGAGAACATCTTTTTTACTCTTTCTCTACCTTGAATATTTCAATACTACATTTATTTCTGTTTTTCAAAGTACAAGTGACGTTCTCTCTCATTCATTAGCTCTCCCTGACTTCTATTTCTCCTTTCTGCAGACTGGTTATTTTCCAGCTCTCCTTCATGTCTTGGGAGAAACATTAAGTTTATGAAAATTCATTCTTATCTCCCTTGGTTAATCTATCTTATATAAAAGTTACCCTCTGTCCCAGTTTCCCACATAATTTCTGTTAGCAGGGCACTGGAGTGTAGTGTCTGTAATTCCAGTCTCCACACTATTTATAGAAACACATTATGGCACCTTTTCCCCTCCCTCGGTATCTGACATGCATAGTGATATACATGTTTTGGCTTCGTGACCATGTTTAAGCTCCTCCTTCTGATACCAGAGGCTGCTTCTATCAGCACTTCCTCTTGCAGACTAAGTGATCAGCCAGCTGACTGAAGACTTTTGTATTAAACCACTGATGTGATAAATGGGATTGGCCTCAAAAAGACCTATTCATCTCATACACTTACTGGAATTTGAAGATTTGTTCATAAGCTGCAATTCCAGTGCACATATTTTTAAAGAACATTAGACTAAATATAACTATTCTCTTCATGAAAACTGATCTGAAAGTGGTCATGGGGAAAAGATTCTCATTTTGACATGAAAGAATAAAGAATACATGGCAAATATAACTGTGATCTCTGCTGGCAGTAACTTCCATTGGCGAGACACATGGCAGCCCCAGRTGATTTGTAACATCAGCCAGGGATACAGAGGAAGTGCAATCTGAACCAGACAGACAACATCAAAGAGACTCATCATGACACTAGAAAACTTACGAAAAATTAAATAGTATTATTTCTAAATAAAGATACATTTTAAATCTCTATCTTAATTAATTCTCAGTTTTATTAACCAGTCTTTAAAGTAGCTATGTGATGCAGAGAAACTTGCATCTACAGCACAAAGGGCTCCATCCATACAGCAGACCACTTGTAATACACAGCACTTGAACCTTAGTCTTATCTGAGGCAGGCACTGTTCCCCTGTGGCCTTAAGACAGAATTGTTATGTTTGGGGGGTGGTCACATTTCACAAAAACATTTTTCATTACGTGTGTAGCTACCACCGATGAGAACTGAGTATAAAGAAGAAAGTGAAGGTTCTCTCCTTCTCTTTATCCCATTCAGTATTTTGCTCTTCTAGTGTTTAACTCCTGCAGTGCATTTTCTAAATATTCAAAAACAGTTTGTTGCATCAGACTTTACAAGGAAGTTATTTTGCTTTGGAAAATCAGGAAGCCAATGACAGCCAATAGGAAGTTATAACATTATTTTTTGGCAACATAATCTAATTTAAAAAAAAAAAAAAATCACCTTGCAGAGACGAAAAATACAGGTACAGTGTGCTGACAAATGAGAGGTGGCAGGACRTACACTATTAAATCCGCCAGCTAGTGGAAACCTTTGGCGTAGCAATTAAGCTGTGGTATGACAAAAGCATAGATCTGATTGTTTGCACTTAACTGATAGAGGAGAGGTTATTATCTACCATTTCAATTTCAGTATAATAAAAAATCTTCATTTAATAAGAAATGATCAATGAAACATAAATTTAAAAAATAATGAAACAAAATTTAAGACAAAAACAGCGGCTTCAGTTGATATATTGGAAGAAGAGTCCTGTAGCTCTCATAGAAGTTAACTACAATTAGCTGCAGTTGACTCAATGCTATTCATTTAATGGTTGTTGATCTTGAAAAGTAATTTAATGAAATTATTTTTTTATTAACTGTTCATTAACTATTTTTACGTAACACACTGTGAATGTATTTATTTAATTCTAGTTATCATCAAACTACATGCAAAATAATAAAAAAAAAGAAGAATATTCTTACAGGAAGGTCTTTTTTTTTTTTTTTTTTCAGGATACTGGATTTATTTGCATCCATCTTCCTTGAGGGCAGTGATAAATCATAAACTGTGTTATTTCATCCTTCCCACTGCAGTGTTAATTTAACATGAGAATAATTCCTAACCAAATATAACCAAACTAAATACTCTAGGAGCAGCAAGACTGGGCTGTCCTGTAAGGAAAGGGGCATTAGGAGCAGGGCGTTCCAGCCAGGCTGGCAGGGCAGGGGAATCCCCGACAAGGGCCCAGCACCCCAAGCGATAGCCTGTCAGTATTTTTCAGCAGTATTTTTCTTCTGCTCAGTAATTTTCCTCTTCTAACCAGACTGCCTTTATGGGTGCTCACATCAGCAAGAGGGGATCAGGGCTGAGATCAGCAGGGATGTGGCTGAGCAGGGGCAGGGCTGCGACATAGCTCCGGGACGAGGGAGAGAGCCACAGACAAAGTGGAGCGAAGCAGGGCCACCCCAGCCAAGTCTTTCACCAGCTCTTTCTCACACAGCAGTCTGAGCCAAGGTTGCACCACTGCGTCGGCGTCCCACCACTGGCCTTGAGTGCAGGCAGGTCAACTCCAAGGAGGCGGGGAGCACGCTCCGGACCCGACACTAAACCAACATTTGTTTTTCAGCTTAGAACAACCATGGTTCAATTTTCTATTGAAACAGTCATTAAAAATCTAAGAAATCATTAAAAATCAAAGAACCCAACCAAACGGGATTCACAGGAAGTTTCAGCTCAGAAACGTTACTGGCAACTTAAGGAACTCAAATGCAAATAGGCTCCTGGCTCCACATTAAACTGCCTTTCAGGTCCAAGTTGTGACAAAATGAAGAAATAAGCAGTCTGAAATGAGACCGCCTATAATTTTATGTACAAACAATACAGGACAGATTTTATTGTTGTCCTGTCTCTCATAATTGTATATTACCTATAATCAAATCTCACTTATTCATATATGAATACAAAAATTGAAAAGAAATCAACTTTATATTAAATAATACCAAAAGTTCACGTTTCAGCACAGATTGAGAATCTCTGATTTTCCAGCTCCAGGTAATGCTAGTAGCATTACAGGGTAAAATAATTTGGGAAGACGCAGGCTAAAGAGAAAATTGAAAGGGATGCCTGAGGAAGGGAGCTTGGAATTTAGCTACAGAAGCAATTACTCTGCATGATGAATTTTAATGGGTCAAAACAGACATATCAACTGACTTCTGAAGATTTTCACACTACAAAGAAGATGGGAGAAGTCTTATTTTTTTACAGATGGTAATGCCTTGGGAAAAGAAGAACCTTCCCCTGTCATGAGGGAACAGAATATATAGAGGCATAAAAATATAATATATTTATAAATGTAAATATATTTAGATATACAAAATGCATTTATATTTAGAATATAAAATATATTCTATAATCTAATAATATTCTATAAAATAATAATATATTTTAATATGGTCTATAATGGAGGAAATCAAAGTGCTTAATATAATGAGTTATCAAGAATAGGAAAAGCTATAGAGAAAAAGAAATCAGAGTTGAAAGATTGAAGAATAGAAGTAGGTGGTGGTTCTGAACAGTTAACTTTCCATGATATTCCAATTAATAATGATAATGAAGTATTTTGTGTCCTACTATCTAATTATTATTTATTTAATCAAAGGAGAAATATCATTTGTATGGGAACTGTATTTATGCTAAATGGGGGACTTTTCAACTGGAGGAGGTAAAATAAATCTCTAAGGGGAAATAGGGATTCCTTAAAGTTCATCTGAAAAAATATTGTGATTATTGTAACAAACAATTATGGAAAATGCAACAATCCATTGAAAAGCAATTGTGTTAAATTCAATCATTAAATTAAAAAAAACCAAGTGCTGTTAATACTACTTGATTGCAAATCTCAGTGAGGCCTTAGATATGGTATAGATCCTGTCACTCTCATAAAGCCTCGGAACATAGTAATTTTTCATAAATACTTCTTAATCAAAAATGTTCAGTGATGCACAATTTTATCCTTTAGGTGATGCAGATGATAAAAGTTATTGCACATTATGCACATACATGGGTCTTGGTAAGGGTTCAGTGCTTCTTGGAGGGAACTTAATTTTTACAGATTTTCTCGGAACAAAAGTGCTCAGTGATTTCCAAGAATATAGCAAGTTTCTATTTATTTGTGAATGGACCAGTGTCCTGGTTCTGGCTGGGACAGAGTTAACTTTCTTCCCAGTAGCTGGGGAGGGTGTGCTGTGTTTTGGGTTTGGTATAATAGGAGCATTGACGGCCCATTGATGTTTTGKGTGYTGCTGGGTGGTGCTTGCACCGGGCACTTTTCRGCCTCCCATGCCCTGCCAGGKGCAGGGGAAGCTGGBGGGGGGAGCATAGCCGGGGTGTTTGACCCAGCTGGCCAATGGGGTATTCCATACCATGTGGCGTCATGCTCAGTATAAATACTAAGGTGGTGGGGGGGGGGCTCTGGGTCCCGGGACAGGCTCTCATATCGGGCATGCGTCACTTTGGCGGGTGGTGAGCAATCGCATTGTGCATCGCGTGCTTTGTATATTGTTGTTGTTGTTATCACTGTTACTATTACTGTTCTACTTTGTTTTATTTCAATTATTAAACTGTTTTTATCTCAACCCGCGAGTTTTCCTACTCGTGCCCTCCCAATTCTCTCCCCCATCCCACCGGAGCGGGGGGGTGAGCGAGCAGCTGTGTGGTGTTTAGGTGCTGCCAGGGTTAAACCACGACAACCAGTAGAGTTTACTAGATAGATGGCCTAACCTATGTTCACTGTAGATTTCTTACCCAGTACATTTTAAGGTTATCTTTGCTGTTTTCCCAACCTTGTTATACTGTTAACTATAGGCATCCTCTGAATGATTTATACCCATAGCTATTTTCTTTTAAGTGTCTTTCCTAATTAGAGGCCCCATATTGTACCAGAAACACTTCTTGTGATGCCAAAGTGTATGATCTACATTTTTGGATAAGAAATGCAATCCCACTTTATAAATTAGGTTCTCAACATCATCTACATAGTATTCCAATCACCCAAAGTATTATTGCTTCTTTATTTTCTGTCAGCAAATTTTATTAGCTTTCCCACTCTTACTTTAGTAGAAATCATTGGTGWAAAGTATTAAATATTAAATAAGACTGCTGAGGAACTTCTTCCTGCACAAATAAACTGGTGGTCCCCTTTCATCATTATCAATTGTATCTTTCTTTTTGAACAATTCCTTTTTCGCTTGACAAATCTCTACCTTCTCTAGCTTTCCTAGTAATGTGGCACTGTACCAAGGTCTTTATTGATGTCTAGGAAGATTAGATCAAGTGTATTTTCCTACTGTAAAAAATCAATTATCCTGTTCAAGAATTTATCAGGTAAATTGGCCATGATCTATCTTTGTTAAATGCATGTTGTATTTCATTCAGTCTCATCTAACTGACTGAATTTTTGATCAAGTATATAATTCTGTTTTAACTAGGTTGAAATTGATCTTTGATGCTTTCATGGTTTTATTCATCGGAGTAAAACCATATCTTATATGAAGTCATACAAAATTAAAATAAAAAAAAAAAAAGACCAACTAAACCTGTACTGATAATTAGGTAGCAAAGACAGTAAAGTCAAATATGCAATTCATCACTGAATACTTTCCTTTTATCTATATGTATAAAGAGTAGACAATGGCCTGAATTTAAGAGAAATCACCTGGCTTTGTCCTAAACTTCAATAATAGTATTCACTACAAATAGCCAAAACAGTCATGTAGTCCAGAGCAAAAGCTGCTGTTGTTCAGAATGTAGGGAGCTCCCAAACTTGTGAAAGTTTTCTCTAGTGGGAAACATTTGGACTTTTAATTGGAAACCTTATTTTAAAATAGTATTTGCACTATTTGTAAACTCTGCTTTGCTTGTTTTGTAAAAATTTTTAACATTATAGTAGAATGGATGGGCCCAGCAGTGCATGTGTGCTTCAGAATTTCATACCTAGAAACTGAATATCATGTGAAATTATTGATAGGTGTGTATATATATCCACCTGTAAATTCACCAGGTATTTTCAGGACCACAGAAAATTCAGCTTAAATAAGTTCTTTCTTTCCTTAAAACTCTACTATGTATAGATACAACAAAACCCAGAGCTACTATGCCATTCATTTGTAGTATAATGGTTGAGATTTCAAAGGATGTTAATTTTGCTTTTGCATATATTTCCTGATTTACAATTTATTAGTCTTCTGAATGCATTGCAAGAATGGTGTAACTTGAATGATGTCATATACACTTAGAGAAAAAGGAAAGGTGTCCATTCTACCAGTCCTTTAGAAGCTTCACTTTTCTAAAACCAGTCACATCTTTCACTCACTTTCAATACACATTTGAGAATCCAAAAATACATTCTGAGTACTATATTTTTATATAATTATTATTTTCTTTATTCTGTATATGATTTATGTAAGTTAGAATGATAATGATTTGCACTTGCATTGCTCTTAATTAACTACTACTCTTGAGGTCAGAGGGAGATTTAGTTGGGGATTATAAATCAAGCTTGTTTCTCCGTAACCATTAGCATCCTAGATTAAATCTCAGCTGTGAAACAGAGTGAAATTCTCCTAACCAGCTGGGGCAGTTCTCTAATTGGTTCAATGCGCTGTAGGCACTTTTCACAGGTTTCAAAACAGCATCCAGAGTAATGGTTCAAAACAATATCCAGGGTAAAAATAAGATAGATATTAATCCTGTACAACAGAATTAAAATACATTGGCTAAGCCAAAGTATTATATGTGTAAGAATATGCTAATTTTTTCCAGGAAGTAACTAAATTTATTTTGTAAGCAATTTTTTTAAGCTTCATTTTATTTATTCCAGCAGTCCTTCTTTGTTTCTCTTTTAATCTCGATTTACCTAATCAATTGCTGATTTCAAAATTTCCAGTTCCTTTTAGGTGACCTGCTGTCACCCAAAAGTTTACCAGCAGTTGAATTATTATCATGATTAAATTTCAGGACAACTGTACAAGTGAAACACAATGAAAGAATAAGGAATACCAGAGAGCACATTTCATTTGTTAATACATGCAACATCACTTTTCACCAACAGAGCAATTAGCCTAGTTTCTGATTAAGAAAGGAAGTTATCTGATTTGTTACTCTTATTCTGGATGATGATAGTAATATCTCACTCCTATATACACTAAATTATGCATATTTTTATTTATTGATAGCATTTAGTTTGGTTTTCAAATATGACTGAAATCATTAATAACATCTTTGAAATGAGGAAATTGAGGTTTAGAAAAGTAAAATTACTTCTTTAGGATCTTCAGCAGTCAGGTATCTGATCCAGGTTTACTGCACTTCATTACCAATTTAATCAACCTGAAGTGGATTATTTTGAAGGAATGTGTTACCTGTGTCACTATATGGCTTTTATTAAATAGGTTAAGTATTATTCCAAAAATAAGCTACTGAAAAGTAAGTAAAGGATATGCTTCCACAAGTGAAATAAAAAATTACCTTTGGGACTATTAGGTGTAAAGGATTTTTAAACCTTTGTGTTGCTAGGATATACTTGATTAATAGCATTTTCTAGATATTTATTACATGAAATTAATTTTACATGATCTCATTACTTGATCAGGATAGATAACTTTTTATATGGCCTTTTCTGGACAGTTGGTTAGTACTTTTAGAAACAAGTTACAACCGTGCTTAGTTGATGATTACTGTTAATGGTGATATTATAATTGTAATAGACATTCTTAATTGATTTCTCCATTGAGATGATTGCAGCTCAATAACTGAGGAAACGGTCGTTTCTTTTTTTCAATGATTGAAAATAATAAATTTTCTAGTTTAAAGGAAAGAAACTCTTGAATATTTCTGTAAGTACAGAATATATGTATTTATATCGCTCATATAATATAACCAATATTACTTAAATGTTTATTATTGAAATATATTTATAGTAATAATCTGAGAGTTCATCAAATCCGATCATATTCAGAGAGGGTTTTTTGTTATATATTTATCATTTTGTTTTCCTTTTACTTCCACCTTGTTCCTTTTCTTTTAATTCTGGCATTGATTTTCTTGGTTTATTTCCCATTTCTGGTTCTACCAGAAATAATGTATATTAACTGGTATATATTAACAGTTTATGTTAGCTGGTAAATACTGTAAGACCTGGCATCTGAGAAGTTGAATAATCTTTCAGCAGTAGGAATGTGCAAGCTTGAAGAATGCAATTTTCACCATGATTTTTAAAAGTGTTGTATTTCAGCTAATATCATTAAGCAGATGATAATTCTCACAGCTGYAGTGAAAGTTTAGCATAATGAAAAAGGCTTTTTTTTTTCCCCCCAGTTTGTCTCCAAAGCTGCAGTCAGCCAGAGGTTATAGGGGAAGGACTTTTCAAATTCAGCAAGTAAGTATCCAGACTATACTCAGGGGAAGGTAATGTATTGTAGCTTTTTAGTTACAGACGGTTCATTTGGTAAGCAAGCTCATATCTTTTGAACTGAAGACTGTTTAAGACTTCCATCCCAGGTGAATGTGTTACCCACTAGGCTACAACAATAAAATGTAGGAAACCATTGCCACTTTTACATAATAAAAATAATAATAGTAATAATACAGACCCAAAGAGTGATCAACAACTATGCAGAGTAGGCAATCCTAGCACCTGAGAGAAATGTGCAGAAGACCCGCAGCCCAGCAACCAGCACTGCATGGCTGGGACTACCATGCTGACTGACCCAATCTTACTCCCAGGCCATGTCATCTCTCCTGCGGTGAAAAGAGGTCATTTAATTCAATAGTGAATTTTGCTGACAGCAGTGGGATACCAATTACTCAGACCACAGATATCTGTAATATGGGTTCTGATAGGTATTAAGGACTGGAACTTGAGATTGCAGCAGGACCTTGCTTTCAAGAAGGGATTGGTACAGCAAGGGATGCCCTTGTGGCAGGCATTTCTCGAGTTCTTTGGTAAACCCCGAATCCCAAAGTGTGAGTGTGTAGGGATAAGACTTGGTAAAATGTGTAGGCAATAAAGTAAGAACAGGATAAGAAATAAGAAACCCCCAGCTCGCCGATGGGAGGCTTTGTTGTGGCCTTGTTCCTTTGTACACTGTTTTTTCATGGAAAAAAGTACCAAAACTGGAGGAAGAGAAGGGTGATCTGGTAAACAAAGTTAAGTGCTCCCAGCTGGGAACCAGAGGTACAGGGTGGGGACGTACAGTCCTCCTTCTCCTCCAATAGTGATGAGGGGGGCTTGTTCGCTCCCTGGGCATAAGCAGCCCCATCACAGTTATCAAAGAAGAACAAGGGGAAGAGAGGGCAGATGGGTCCACCCCAGGGGCTGGCCAAGGCATGTGGCTGGGGGAGTGGGATAGGAGAGCCTGGCTGCTGCTGTGGAGCCTGAGTGGCTGCAATGCTACCTCAACCCCTGGTCCTGCACCCTGCTGACATTGCACAACCTGGGAGGAAGCACAAACTGCAAAAAGGGGAAGGAGTGGTCGTGTGGTTGCTGAAATGCTGGGAGGGGAGATCTGCAGAGGTAGAATTAGCACTGAGGCATGGTCTCAAGGAGCAAACAGTTGTAACACAAACCAGTTCCCCTTACAGTAGTACGGTGTGGCCTGTGAAAAAGCCAAATGGGGAGTGGTGGCTGATGATGGATTAGCAAGCCCTGAATGAAGTGCCCCTAGCTTTGCCTATCACTGTCCTGGATGTGCTTCATATGCAGTATGAACTGGAAGCAAAGCAAGCTAGACAGCATGCCACCATGGACAAAAAAAACACCTTCTCCATTCCCACAACGGAGGAATGTAAACACAGCTTGCTTTCACCTGGTAAGGAATCCAGTACACTGGAAGCAATTACCCCACAGGTAGAAACGTCATCCCACCATTTACTATGGGCTAATTTAAGAGACCCTAGAGGTGGGTAGTACCCCAGAACACATGCAAAACATTGAGGACATTGTCCTCTAGGGACAAACACCATAGCTATGCAATTAGCCCTAGAAGTGGCTGAAAAGAAAAAGTAGCCCATAGTGTATGTCTACACTGATGGTGGCCAGTGCTGTGTGGGGATAGTTAGAATGATGGAAAAAACACAGATGGAAGTCAGTGTAAACCTGTCAAGGGAGCAGCTTGATTATAAGGATAGAGGAGTAAGTTAGCATAAATAACCTGCCAATCACTGTGATAGCTGCAAATGTGTCAGTCACTGCAAAAATCGTGAATTCCCAAGAACCTCCCAGACAGGCAGACTGTGAGTACCAGTGATGGTGATGGCCAGTTGTTAGGTCCCAAGTGACACTGAAGAGGCTAGTCAAGAATCAAGTATTCTCTGCCCCATTCTAGCACTGGTGGTATCTGGGGTCACACTGGAGAAACTTTGGTGATAGAAGAGAGAGATGCCTGGGGGAGCCCTTGCCTAGCTCCAGGACCACACACCCCACAGCTAGGACTGCTACACTGACCCCGTTCCATTTCTCCTGCAGGACAGGGAGGTTGTGTGAGAAACCAGTAGTGTGAGATGCTCAGCTTCTCTGCTGGACTGCACCGTCTCTCCCATGGTACACAGAAGTTGTGTAATTTACAAAATTTTGTATAGATCTGTGATTGAAATGTTTTGGTATCCAAGTTCATATTGTCTCTCCAGCGTCAAACTGATCTTAAAACATGACAGTTTGGTACACAAGCCTAGGAAGTAGAAAACCCTTCATCGTGAATGGGATTTCAGGCACACCTCCAACAATCCATGTAACACTTAGCTATTAGGACATAAAGAGACAAAGAAGATAGTCAGCAGGGTATCTGACTACAGCCTGATGAAAGAAATTAATGTAAAGGGAATCCTGAATCTTAGTTTCTCACTCCAGTGTTCTTCATTCATTTGCAGATGTCAGTGATCCCTACAGAGAAAATGCATACCTTCCCCAGAAGCTAGGAAATTGAAGGAAACTGAAATAATAGAATAATCATTTTGTCTCTACCCTTCTAGTTAAAGCACTCTTCTAGGATGTGAGAAGTGAAGGATCAAACCTGTAAGCTGAGYCTCAGGTCTTGTCTTGAACTTCTAAGGTAAATGATTCAGAGATGCAATTTCTTTATGTAAAAGAAGCTGCTTCCTCTTTTTTCAATCATAAAACATGAAAGCTGAGATGAAAGTAGAAGGCAAACCCACCGTATGTCATAATTTTAAAACACCTACCAGTGCCTTTTGTTTTTCTTAGATACTCCCTGATTGAAAGGAGCATTGAATCATACTACAGTCTCAGTTCCTGACATAGACTATCTGAATTGAGGTCTAAGTTCCTAAGTATTCCCAAAGAAAATTGCCCCTGAATAATTTCAGAAAGTTCATCTTGTCAAAAACAAAATTTTAATCTGGTAACTTAAAAGAGCCAGGAAATAATCATAAAATCACAAGATGATTCATGCTGGAAGAGACCTGGGGAGGTTTTTCTGCAACCTCCTGCTCCAAGCAGATAAGGTTGGCCAGGGCTTGATACAGTCAGGTCTTGAAAACCTCCAGGGATCGAGTCTGCACAACCTCTCAGGGCAACCTGCTTCCCTGCCTGCCTGTCCTCTTGGGGTAAGGGTTTCTCCTTATAACTACTCTGAACCTCTCTTTTTTCAATTTGTGCTCATTGTCACTGGTCCTGCCACCATGCAACGCCGTGAGGAGCCTGGCTCTGTCTCCTTGGTGACCTCCCTGTAGTCACCAGGGGTTGCTCCAGCATATCAACTGTTCCCCCTATAAGTGTCATCTGCAAACTTTATGCACAAGCCCTCTATTTGCTCCTCTGGCTCATTGATAAATACGTTGAAAAGAGCGGTTCCCAGGATAGACCACTAATGCTTTCAGAGCTTCCTCCCCTGGGATCCCAGTTCTCTGAATAAGCTGAAGTCCTCTTGCCTGAAGTCCAGGATCAGTAAATTGCTTCTTACCTTCCTTGGAGATAAACAGTCCCATCTCAGGATTAAATGGGACTCAGTCCTTATACAATTGGTCTGAGTAAGATACTACGCATGAGATCCACAAAGAAATTTAGGCACTCCTCCCTAAGTCTTCAGGTGTTTTAACAGTCTCCCAGAGTCTTGTCTCATGTTGTGCAATGTCTCTCCCTCATTATCATGAAATGCATAAGTCATTGTAAAGAATAATCATAAAACAACTTGAAACACGAGAAGATGAATCACTGTAAGAATCCCTAGCTATTTTACTCCCAAAGCTTCTCATAGCCTGTGGTTCCCAACTTCTGAGTAAGCATAGCCTGTGAACCTTGCTGAAGCCTGGAGATTTCTCAGCCTTCATGTTATGTTAAACTTGAATTCAGAAACAGTCCCAGACATAGAAATTCTTTGAGATATATATTCAGGTTATCATTACCTCAAAAGTATTTAAAAACTATCTTTGAAACTTGATTCCCAAAGAAAGTCATTGAATTTGATGGGTTTTGGATCAGGACCTAAGCGAAGAGTCATCTAAATTCAATTCAGCTTTACAAAGAATTTCAGTGAAATAACATCATAGTAGAAAGATAGGGTGAGTGAGAGTCTTTCGCAAGTTATCTGAAGAATCAGAACACATCCAGTGGGAGTTAAACCATCAACTTGTGAGAATAGTGTTAGTAGAAAAAAAAAACAGGTAAATTTTTATTCCCTTAATAAGTACCAAAAAGTTGTGGGKTTTTTTTTCTGAATTATAATTAGAAAGTATAAATATGTTTTTGCATACAGATTTGACATATATGACATCATCAGAATACATTTTAATGTTTCAAATAAAAGTGAATAGGTAAAAATGCATAATTCATAAGGAAGATGCTGTGCCTGTCCCTGTGGAGACTTAAGTGAATCCTGTGGCTGCCTAGTCACAAGTGTGACTGACATATAACTAAATATTTTTTCTGCAGTTCTAGATTATGCCATTGAAAATCCAGGATATTTTAAGGGTTTTTTGCAGCTTACCATATATTAGACACTTCTGTTCCTCTAAAACAACAATAACAACAAAATCATACAGCTCTCACAAAACTGTTTAAAATAAGTGTTATCTCTGAAGTTCGGTAAATTTAAGGGTGAAATTGCTTTTTTAAAGGAAGTTGACCTTTAAATATGATAATTTTTCAGTTGGTTGTTGTGTAAATTACTAAAGTGAGTGTGTTAAGGAAGGCAGCTTAACTAAGAAAGCTTCTACTGCCTAATACTATACAAACTTAATGGATAATTAAAAGCTTTTTCTTCAGTGATACCTTTGCCTCACGTAAGATATGAATGTCTAAAGTTAACATTGTGTCAACATTCATATTAGAGTCAATTTATTCTAAAGAAATTCCTCAGAGACTTAGAATATTTACAGGAAACTGAATATTTACAGGAAACTGGCATACAGCCTTACTCAGAGTATATATTAATAGGAAAATTAATTTAAAATATTTAAATAATTTTTAGATTTAGTTAATGTATTACAGTGGAAGTACAGAGTAAGTTTCTCTTTAGAAACTGAATAACTGAAGATAGTTGTTCCTTTTTTTTAAATTAGGATAATTTTATTTTCTTTTTTTTTTTAATTTCAGCTACTAGGCACAAGATTTGCTTTTTAGGTATTCATATATTCATTTTTGTTATAGAAAGTTCTCACTTCTGGGGTGGAAGACGTTGTGCTGGCCATGCCTGATTGTCCTGGTTTCAGCTGGGATAGAGTTATTTTTCTTCCTAGTAGCTGGTATGGTGCTGTGTTTTGGATTTAGTATGAGAATAATGTTGATAACACACTGATGTTTTAGTTGTTGCTAAGTAGTGCTTACACTAGTCAAGGACTTTTCAGCTTCCCATGCTCTGCCAGGTGCACAAGAAGCTGGGAGGGAGCATAGCCAGGACAGCTGACCCAACTGACCAACGGGGTATTCCATACCATATGATGTCATGCTCAGTATATAAGCTGGGGGTGTTGGCTGGGGAGGGGCGATCACTGCTCGGGGTCTGGCTGGGCATTGGTCAGCAGGTAGTGAGCAATTGCATTGTGCATCACTTATTTTGTATATTCTATCATCATTATTATTATAATTATTTTCCCTTCCTTTTCTGTTCTATTAAACTGTCTTTATCTCAATCCACAAATTTTAATTTTTATTTTTTTTTTCCGATTCCCTCTCTGTCCTGGTTCCAGCTGGGACAGACTTAACTTTCTTCCCAGTAGCTGGGGGGGATGTGCTGTGTTTTGGGTTTGGTATAATAGGAGCATTGACGGCCCATTGATGTTTTGGGTGTTGCTGGGTGGTGCTTGCACCGGGCACTTTTCGGC
>JAYKAV010001222.1:1283287-1324366 GCA_035582835.1 Phoebastria nigripes
GGGTGAAAATAGCCAATGAACTGAACTGTATGATGTTAATTGCTATATAATGCTGTATGTTGTGTCAAAGGTGTTGCAGTAAGAATCACCCAGATTAATGAAGAAGGAACTCTGATGAAACCGAGCAAAGTGCAACGATGAGAAAACCAGACGAGCGCAGCGATAATGGAACCAAAACTGGCTTCAGCATGCAGCAATCCAACACCACACTCCATCTCTCCTGCTCTGAAAGACTGCCATGACAGACAGAGCCCAAAAGTCATGGACTAGATCAACTCAGTGGACATTTCACAGAGATGGCCCATAGACTAAGGGAATGATATCTGTGTATATATCGAAGGGCAGGAAAAAAAATGGTGATGATTCATTGGAATGTATTGGAAAATGTGAGACCTGGGCATGACGTAGATGGTATAGAATAAGGGGTGGATATTGTCCTGGTTCCAGCTGGGACAGACTTAACTTTCTGCCCAGTAGCTGGGGAGGCTGTGCTGTGTTTTGGGTTTGGTATAATAGGAGCATTGACGGCCCATTGATGTTTTGGGTGTTGCTGGGTGGTGCTTGCACCGGGCACTTTTCGGCCTCCCATGCCCTGCCAGGGGCAKGGGAAGCTGGCGGGGGGASCATAGCCGGGGTGTTTGACCCAGCTGGCCAATGGGGTATTCCATACCATGTAACGTCATGCTCAGTATAAAAACTAAGGGTGTGGGGGGGGCTCTGGGTTCCGGGATGGGCTCGCGCGTTTTGGGCACGCGTCGGTTCGGCAACGCRTCAGTTGGTGGGTGGTGAGCAGTTGCATTGTGCATCGCCTGTTTTGTATATTCTATTGTTGCTGTTGTTACCACTGTTATTATTACTGTTCTACTTTGTTTTATTATTTCAATTATTAAACTGTTTTTATCTCAACTCGCGAGTTTTCCTCCTCGTGCCCTCCCGATTCTCTCCCCCATCCCACCGGCGTGGGGGGGTTAGCGAGCGGCTGCGTGGTGTTTAGGTGCTGCCAGGGTTAAACCACGACACTCTCCCATCCCACTGTGGGGGGAGTGAGCAAGCGGCTGTGTGGTGTTTGGCTGCCTGCTAGGTTAAACCACAACGCTGATGAATTGCATCTCGGCCACATCACAGCTCTTCTGCCACGCCGTGCTGGTGGTAAAGTTGGCCTCTGCCTACTCAAGGCTCAGGAAGGAGTCTGAGTCTTCTAGCTGCACCCCAAAAATCATCTCAATGGACAGGGTTTCCTGGGAGGTGTTCACTAGCCTGAGCTTGCAGGAGCGGCTAGTAGGCAGCACCGTCAGCTGGCAGCAGAGTGACTGAGGCATAAACTTCCAGGTGTCTTTCACCAACATCTGGAACCAGCAGGCAGTTTTCTTCATGTCTAAGTAAGAGTTGGTGCAAAGGGTGTTGAGGAGGCTGGGGTCTTGACTTTTCAGCTCATCCTCGTGGTGGTGGAGGAAGCATAGTACGTCCTCTACCAGTTGCTCCCTCATGCACATGCACTGTAGCTGCACATGGATGCAGGAGTCATTGGTCAGCATCTCCTCTGCGGTGCCCAGCTCCAAGCGAAAGGCGTGCCCAGGGGGAGGCCGCAGGGGCACGAGCAGGCGGTAGAGGACATTGTCCTCCCAGGCACTCCAACCTTCGTAGACACAGCCCATCCCAATGGCTGGCTGCAGCCGTGGCTTGAAGTTACTCCTGGAAAATCTTTGGCAGGCACTAAGAAGCTCGTCTACCAGATCCTCCACCAACTTGCACGTGTCAGCCATGTATGGCACTGGCCACTGGACGCGATGGGCCAAAAATTTGCCCAGATCACATGTGTCACCAGAGTCGTCATCTTCTTCTTCTACCTCTTCCTCCTCCTCTTGACTTCTGGGGCTGCCCGGCTTGCAGCTGCTTTCTGGCTTACAGCTCCTTTTTCTGGTCCTCCAGCAGAGCCACAGGAGCAGGACCAGGGCTCCTGCCCCAAGAGCATGGGCCCAGAACCACCATTGCTGGAAGGCAGCAAGGAGCGAGACTTCCCTGACCACCCTGTCCTGCTCCTGGGTCTGCTCTATATCCTGCAGCAGTTGAGTCATCTTCCAGCTCAGCTGTTCTGCGCGCTGCTGCATGAACTTGTGCGTGGCCGCATCCAGCTCGTCACCCAACTGCAGTGGGTTCTGGACAATGCCCAGCACAGCTAGGGTGAGGAAGACAATGACAGCCATGGCCTGCAGGAGATGGAAGAGAAGGGGTCTCAGTGGGGCTGGGCAGGAGGGAGCTGGCGGCGAGGGGAGCGGGGGTGGCAGCCGCAGGGACCCAGGGGCAGGTAGAAGAGGGGGGCGAGGGAAATAGGTGGCACCGTGCCGTGTCCAAGGTGTTCCACTGAACGGCTGGACCCTCATTCCAGGGTGAGACACCCCCCCCCCCAAGGAGCTGGCGTTTCTGCCCCAGCCCTTGTCCAGCTGAGCCTCCCCGCCACATGCGCACTTGCACTCACCACTGGCCCAGGCCACACTGCAGCAGCCCTGCCCGCAGCAGCCCTGCCTGTTGGTGCCCCTGGTGACAGCCCCATTGTGACCCGTCCCCTGTGTTGTCACAGGTGCTAGAGCCCCATCACAGATCTCCTCTCTCCTCTCTCCTCTCCTCTCCTCTCCTCTCCTCTCCTCTCCTCTCCTCTCCTCTCCTCTCCTCTCCTCCTCTCCTCTCCTCTCCTCTCCTCTCCTCTCTCCTTCCTTTCTTCTCCCTTTTCTGTTCCCCTTTTTTCCCCCTCTTTTCTGCTCCCTTCTCTTCTCTTCTCTTCTCTTCTCTTCTCTTCTCTTCTCTTCTCTTCTCTTCTCTTCTCTTCTCTTCTCTTCTCTTCTCTTCTCTTTTCTCTTTTCTTTTCTTTTCTTTTCTTTTCTTTTCTTTTCTTTTCTTCTCCCATTTCCTTTCTTCCCCCTATTTTGCGGCCTGGTTGACAGAGTCCCTTGGGAGGCAGTCCTGAAGGGCAAAGGAGTCCAAGAATGCTGGACATTCTTCAGGAAGGAAATCTTAAAGGTGCAGGAGCAGGCTGTCCCTATGTTGCAAAAGATGAGACAGCGGGGAAGAAGACCGGCCTGGCTGAACAGAGAGCTTTGGCTAGAACTCAGGAAAAAAAAGAGAGTTTATGACCTTTGGAAGAAGGGGCAGGAAACTCAGGAGGACTACAAGGATGTCGTGAGGTCATGCAGGGAGAAAATTAGAAGGGCTAAAGCCCAAATAGAACTTAATCTGGCTACTGCCATAAAGACAATAAAAAGTGTTTCTATAAATACATTAGCACCAAAGGGAGGCCTAAGGAGAATCTCCCTCCTTTATTGGATGTGGGGGGAAGCATAGTGACAAAGGCTGAGGAAAAGGCTGAGGTACTTAATGCCTTCTTTGCCTCAGTCTTTAATTGTAAGACCAGTTGTTCTCTGGGTACCCAGCCCCCTGAGCTGGAAGACAGGGACGGGGAGCAGAATGAAGTCCCCATTGTCCAAGAGGAAACGGTTAGTGACCTGCTACACCACTTAGACACGCACAAGCCTATGGGGCTGTATGAGATCCAGCCAAGGGTATTGAGGGAGCTGGCAGAAGTGCTTACCAAGACACTTTTAATCATCTGTCAGCAGTCCTGGCTAACCAGGGAGGTCCCAGCTGTCTGGAAGTTAGCAAATGTGATGCCCATCTACAAGAAGGGACGGAAGGATGATCCGGGGAACTACAGGCCTGTCAGTCTGACCTCGGTGCTGGGTAATGGAGCAGACCATCTTGGGTGCCATCATGCAGCGTTGCTGGGAGTTCTACCCAGTGTGTCTTTTTACAAAAAGTATTCAGATTTGAAATTTAAATACTGGAATTCTATTTTGAATTGCAAGAATTACCAGAATTTAGTGCTAATATGCCCTTGAGGAGAGATTAATTCCAACTCTAAACTTCTCCCCACAAGCCACTGTGTCTTAGTTTCCTAATGTCTGCTAGGGATACTGTATTATTTCCTTTCTTTTGAGAAAACGCTAACCTTAAAGATAGTGATATACCATCATAATGGACACTGAAGAAATATCTGTCGTGAATTACAGAGCTTCTGGCAGGCTGACATGACAATTTTCTAACCCTCTCCAAAGAGAAGGACAGGAACTCTCAGCAACCATTTGTTAGAACTTTCTTCCTATCAGTATCCAAATACTAGTCCTTTCCTAATGGCAGAGGAAAGCAGTTTCTCATTGCTACATTTGATCAAGGAAAAAGGTGAAGCAAAGTTCACAGAATAAAATAGATGCCTAAAGAAAAGATAATGAAAGAGAAGAAGAAAGAATATGGCACAATTTGAGAGCCTGACTAGATTAGGACTGCAGTACTCACTCACTTCAGTTTCATACATTTCCCTTGCATATAGTTTTCTAAAATGAACCTAGTGGCAGTATTACCATAGGTCATCTATCTTACAACTGGCCAAATTAGTCTCTGAGAATGAAGTTATCCATTCACTGTAAGCTCATTTTTTAATTGCTGAGGACTGTTAACGTTGATTTTTCCAAATGTATATTTGGGTTTGCTTTTTGGTTAGTCACCAGAGTCATATTGTATCATTTCTGTCCCTTTCAGGCTAAAAATGTCATAAATAAAGAAAAAATATACTACACATAAGAAATGTCAGCTAAAAGGCTGTGATTTGCCCTAACATGCCTAAGAAAGCAAAAGATTTTCAAGGAACTTTCACATCTTCTTGTCTGGTCTGTACAGGTAAGTTATGGTAGATCTTGTGGACAGAGGCAGCTTCCTTTGGAAAGTTCAACTTATATATAGAAGTAGGAAAAAACAGGAGCTAGAACAAGTCCATACTGTTCCACTTGTCCATTGATTACTTTTGGAAAGAGACTGTGTCTGTTTTAGGAGACATAATGTCTTTAAACGGAGAAGTGAACAATTTTCTTGTTGTAAAGTTCTTTACAGGTCCCTAGATATATCATGTCAGATATGCTGACATGAAAATTCAGAAGATATCAAGATTCTCAACCAGTATTTTGAACTGGACAGATGAGAGGAAACTTGAATCCAAGAGCTGTAAAGCCACCTTAGATTTATCTTAATATGATCTCAGGCAAAGCTCTACACTAGTATAGTGCATAGCTTATCTGGCTCCCCCTCCATATCTTTGCCTGAAGGTGCCATGTATTGGAATCTGTATGCAAATAAAACCTTTATACCTTTCACGGTTTAATTTTTTTTTTTTTTTTTTTTTTTTTNTTTTTTTTTTTTTTTTTTTTTTATATTTCCTCTTGGGAACCCTATATGTTACATTTTGCCTGCATAATTAGATAGCTTTTTTAAAACATATATATAGATACGTGTGTTTATATATAAGATACTTTTAATAGAAGATATCCTTTCTAGAACTTAGCTGTGGTGGCTAAATGAAAAGACAACATAAAATCAAATCTTAGGAAGCAAATCTGCCTGGATTATTCCATTTTCTCTTTACAACATAACTGAGAGACTTTGTTCACTCTTTAGGCCATATAGGTATACTGAATATTCATTAGAATATGACATATTGAAGGACATTTAGAATATTTCCCCCCCTGGAGACAGTATCTAGTTTAGAAACCTCTAGCATGTTTCAGCAATTCCTCTCAAATTTATATTTTGTACTTATTGAGAGTACATCTATTAATGCATGCCACAACTGTTTATGGTAGTCACTAGCTTTTCATACTTCCACTCCAAATGAAAGTGAAATAAAAGAGCTGAAATTAATACAGTTTACAACAATGTGCCCCTTAAACAAGTGAGTTTTTTGCTCTGACAGCACACTGCTATAAAGGACCACGTTGCTCAACAGAATCACTAATTTATTTTTGTGTATAGTATATTAATCAATACATGACATTCCTATTAGTTACTAAATTCCAAATGTCAAACAAGTCTGTTTTGATAAATTCTTAAATATTTTAGGAAAAAATATTGACTAAGTGACAGGCTTATAGATGGCGAATAAAAATGAGATGTTTACTGTTTTTTTGGATAGGGGGAAGAATAATGTCTTTGCTGTCATTGCACAACAGCATTAGCTCCATAAAGAAACAAATTGTTTGTCCATGTCTGAAATCACCTCATTTGTTTTGTAAATATTTATTTTCAACTAAATTTACTAAAAACACTAAGTGTTAAATTGAAGAAAGTAATATGAAAKTAAGGAAAAGTAACAAAGTTAAATCTGACATCTCCTTGCCACAGTCTCTTAATGAACTGGATAAACTGAGAGACAATATCTGTTAGTAAGGCAGAGGATAATATTAAAATATATACAGGAAAGCATATATTTATGTTTTTCTGCCTTGGAAAAAGCATATCAGACACTGTTAGTGAACTTCTCCAGGTCCTCTCCAAGACATAGGCAAAATTGCTTTCTAAATGAGTAGGAATTGTAGCTGAACAATACCTGTGTAGTGGCTGCAGGCCTTGGAATTTTAGGCATTACAGATTAAAACACTTATAGAATCATAGAATCATAGAATATCTCAAGTTGGAAGGGACTCATAAGGATCATTGAGTCCAACTCCCTGCTCCTCACAGGACTACCTAAAAATAAACCATATGACTAAGAGCATCGTATAGATGCTTCTTGAACTCTGACATGCTTGGTGCCATGACCACTTCCCTGGGGAGCCTGTTCCAGTGACCGACCACCCTCTCAGTGAAGAACCTTCTCCTAATGTCCAATCTGAACTTCCCCTGACGCAGCTTCATACCATTCCCTTGTGCCCTATCGCTGGTCACCAGAGCGAGGAGAGCAGCACCTCCCCCTCCACTGCCCCCCTTGAGGAAGGTGTAGACTGCGATGAGGGCACCCCTCAGCCTTCTCTTCTCCAAGCTGAACAAACCAAGACACCTCAGCTGCTCCTCCTAAGTCTTGCCTTCGAGACCTTTCACCGTCTTGGTCGCCCTCCTCTGGACACACTCCAATAGTTTGATGTCCTTCTTATATTGAGTCACCCAAAACTTCACACAGTACTCGAGGTGGGGCTGCACCAGTGCAGTGTAGAGTGGGACAATCACCTCCCTCAAACAGCTAGCTATGCTGTGCTCGATGCATCCAGGACACAGCTGGCCCTTTTGGCTGCCAGGGCACACTGTGACTCACATGGAACTTGCTATCAACCCAAACCCCCAGATCTCTTTCCTTGGGGAAAATTTGTATGTATAACCAGGATTACCCCGTCCCAGGTGGAGAATCCGGCACTTGCTTYTGTTAAATTTCATACAGTCGGTGACTGTCCAGCTCTCTAGTCTATCCAGATCACTCTGTAAGGCCTCTCTACCCTCAAAGGAGTCCACAGCTCCTCCTAGTTTAGTATCATCAGCAAACTTACTTAATGTGCATTCAGTTCCTGCATGYAGATAATTTAAAAAAACATTGAAGAGCACTGGCCCTAAAGCTGAGCCCTGGGGGACCCCACTGGTGACTGACTGGTGGGCTATGGTCAGTACATAGTGGTTTCCCTCTGCCCCTCCTTTCCTCTCGCACCTTTCCACTGCTCCAGTGTGTGGTCCTCCAGGGGCTGCAGGGGTTATCTACTCCGGCGACACGGAGGACCTCCTCCTCTTCCTTCTCTCACCTTGGTGTTCCCTCTGCTGTTTCTCACTTTTTCCCCCTCCTCCTTTCTCTCTCTCCAGTGTCTTCTGCCCTTTCTTAAATACGTTTTCCCTGAAAAGGGAAACCATCTTGGCTGCAGGGCTCAGCCGTGCCCTGCGGTGGGTCCGTTGGAGCTGGCTGGAACCGGCTGTGTCTGGTACGGGGCAGCCCCGGCCTCTCCTCACAGAGGCCGCCCTGCAGCCCCCGCTGCCAGCGCCTGGGCACCTGCACCCAGTACAAGTAACTCCACTGCAGGAGTTGCAGGAGAAGAACATGCTTAATATAAACCCAATCACTAAGCTATAGAGTAGTGTTCCTGCTTTTTATATGCCATCTGGGCCTATTCATTTTGATTTGCTACCTGCACTGTGGCATAGTGGCACCACAGCTAAGAGTGGGCTGTTTCTTTTTCCCACAGCCAGGATACCTGCTGAAAGATGGGAACTATGTGGACCTGTAACATGTAGTTGTTGCAGCTGTTATTCCAAAAGACAAAATGTAATAGTTGTGAAAAGACTCAGCTGCGCTGTATGTGTGCCCACCTTTTGAGAAAGGTCTTAAGGATGGAGATGCCCGGTGTGTGGCCCTTAGTCAGGCGTATCAGTTTCAGAAAAGTGAAAGTTCAGACTTAGCTGTGTGTCCTGGATGTCCTGTTACTAGGTCTTGATTACTCTTCAGATGCTTGACAGTTGCCTTTCTCTTTTAGGAAAAGACTGTTAAGAGAAACCTAGACAACATTTCTGGTAACTGCTCTGATAATCATCTACTGATGTCAGATGTCTGAAGCAGGAGAGATGTTGCCTTTAAGTTGCTAAAGGCAACTCAAGCAGGGAAAGAGGGCAGTTAAGTTGAATATTAGTATGCTGCTTAAATTCTGGCAGTTAGCAAATGAAATGTCTTAGTTCATCTAAAAGCTTGTCCCCAGTTTTAATTCTACCCTCACTGAAGTGAATTATAAACCTCACAGGGCTCCCTAGTGTGTTCAAACAAACTTATGAATGTTTTATTCTATGTGTTTGTGGTTTTCGTTTTTCCACGTCAGCTTTGATTTGTTTCCAAGAGACTTGTCTTGCTTTGTTGTGATGGCTGATTGTTGGAGCAATGCTATTTCCTCTTGCCTGATATATTTTGTTTTCTGTCTGTCTCTTATTTATTTATTTTAGCTTTTTTTTTTTTTTTTTTTTTTTTTTTTTTTTTTTTTTTTTTTTTTTTTTTTTTTTTTTTTTTTTTTTTTTTTTTTTTTTTGTCATCACTACTGTTCAGCAGCTCAGCAGAATTGGAGATTATACTTACTATTGTCCACACAATGCTTCATACCTCTCTTGTGATCTCATCGGTGGCTTTCCTAACTGGTCAATAAAACATTCTTTCTGGACAGCACACAGCAAAGCCTAACGTATGTTTAGACCTCAAAGGAAGACTATATCTAATGGGTCAATTATCAAAGACATTTAAGGTGTTGCTGACTTCTACAATTTAAACTTTTGACAACTACTACTTTATCTTTCATGCTGCATCAAAATTCCCCATGCTATCACACAGAAAAGATTTAAGAATTATCATGCAGAAAAAATGTGAATAGCTTATACTTGTTATTTTCTTGCATGTAATGATATTCAGTGTTGACAGGTGGAAAACATGGAATTCCTATGATGGATCTTAGTGCAACATCATATCCCTTTAACATGTTAGGATGAGAAGATATTTCCTTTTACTACATTTTCAAGATATAATTCCTGATTTTCTGGAGTTTTTTCTAAACACTGTTAAACAGGTTTTTGTTCCCCTACCAAGATTTCATTGATCACAATGGAATACTTATTTCAATATATAATATTTCCTATCTGTAGAAATATTAAGGAGATGACATAAAACCAAAAGAAATATTTGGAAAGATCCCTATTAGCATCAGGGTGGCTTGATTAGAAGACTGTCATTTGACCAAAACAGAAACACCTCACCCCCCCCAAAAAAGCCCCATTTTTTAACTAGCTAAACAGATATTTTGAAAGCAGGAGCTATATGACTGTTTCTTTTCACTAAGATTTTAAAATAGCTTATATATTTTAAAAAAATAATGCGTGTGTTACAGGCCATTGTCAAATAGCCAAATGAATTTTCTTTACAAAATTATTCAGATCACTCTAAAACTTCATGCAAACATTTTTTGGGCCATGATAAAAAAGAAGGAATATCAACAGCACAAAATAAACAAAATATAGTTCACTCACCAACCCATGAGGGAAGCCTGGTAATGAAAACAGAAGTTTGTAAAGAACTGATTTTCCTGTCCTTTTATTAATGGATTTATTAGCAGCTCCATGTATTAAACATAACAATGTGAATTTTTAGTGAGATTTCCAGTGTGTGTAATGGGTGCTGAATGGCCATGCTGACATTCAAGAAGCATTTTTTTTTAAGCTAATTTTATTTATAGTCACAAATTAACAACAACACACAGATTAAAAATATCATAAGAAAAAATGCCAAGCTGATAAGTTAATCAAAGGAGAGGAGAGGTCACCTGAACTCTTGTTATACTGAAGCAAATTAATGCGTAACAAATATAGAAGCTGTCCATCCCATCCTTATTCTTATGAGGTGGAGGTGGAAGGAGGCAGATGCACACTCCTTCTGTTCGAAGCAGGAGAGAAAGATTGGGTAACGCTGTCTTTCTCATTGAGAAGTTGGCAGGGAATGAGTCATTTCCTGCTCTACATCTTTGTGAACAGCTCAGATTAAGTCCCGTGGTCACACAATGTTTTCAGATGGAAGCCTTTTCCCCCCATTCCACTTGTCTACCTTTCTTTCTTGATGTAGCTTGTTTATAGTTGCTCGCTCTTTATTTTGTCAGCATAGCACTAAAAATTCTTGATACCAAAGTTGCTGAGAGTTCTTGGCATAGCAATTTCAAGCTGTGACCTTAGCATGAACTTTTAATAAAACCAAGTGCTTTTATCAAGATGAAGGCTCCCTTCCTTGTTCTTTGTCCTGCCTTCCATGATTGGAAACTCAGTATACTTCCAGGTGACCGACGTGGGCTACCTGAGGATCCAATCCCTCCAGTTCACTGCAGCATGTCCCACAGGTAGATATAAATACAGCCTGGGAGACTACACAATTATTTTACAGCACAGTAGTGGAGAAATTAAAGACAGCTGCATGCAAACTCCAGTCTATATGACACACACTTATGGATGTAGAATCCCATTCTACTAGATCAGAATCTGATGATACAATTCTTTGTTTTCTTCCTACCATATACTCCCATGCAGATGTTATAAGAGATAAAGAAAATGTTTCAGAGACTTGCTGGATCTTTTTTAGTGCATTCTTCTATGAAAATCTGAATAAAAATATCATAATACAGTCAACACCTACTATTTCCTAATATTGATTGAGAAAATCTTTGCTCATTAATAAAGATTTGCCCCAGCATGAAATGTGTGAACTCTGCAGTCTGCAAATTTTGAGGCAAACTTTAGCTGAATCTTTTACACTGTGCAAAGGACAGACTTGAATTTTCCTATGAGATCTAACGAAACTGAGTCCTTCTCATCGGTAAGGCTGAAAAAGTATTTTAGAAGAGCTTGCTCTTATACTGTAGGTTGTAAATAATCTGTTCCACTCTAGACTAGACTAGTAGTGACTGATCTGTAACACTCTAAGCTTTTATTGTGGATGATACATATTTACAAAATACACTGAGGCTTTTATTTAGCTACCACCAGTGTAATATATTTTATTTCTTTATAAAATTACCAATATGAGCAATCTGCAGAATATTGTTGGGGAGGCAATTTGTCACTGGTGCTGACTTTAGCTCAGAGTACCAGTATAGATGTAATATATGCATAAATTCAACATGTGAGTCCTTGTGTGGCTACTGTTCAAAGACTCATGAGGCATTGGATAGGGAAGAGGTTTGGTTTTGTTTTTTTTTTTTGGGGGGGTGTATTTGATTAACAGCAAATAAAATAAGATTACCTAATACCATGAACTGGTATAAAACACCCTGATCAAAATGGGAAAAAATAGTATAGGCATCTAACAGATTTATGATTAAGAAAGAAAATATAAAATTAAATGGTTCTTGGGTAAATACATGTTCCTGTTCACATAGTCTCAAACACAGTTTTTTGGCATGCTTTGCTTGTTCAGTATAAAGATTTAAATGTTGTATTTTACCTCTAATCGTAAGGTATAGATGGTCATTAGAATTTGTATTCCCATCTAGGAAACTGTCTGAAGACTATTCCTATACCTGTATGCCAAACTTGTATATATGTTCATATACATATGCATGTCTGTGTGTGTGTATATGAATGTACATATATATGTATGATACCTAATTTTTTCCAGGGTACCTGTCACAGTAGGGAAGACATAACTGCCATCAAATTGCTCTAGAAATAATGGCTGCCTGAATACACTTAGAAAAATCTATAGTATGAAGGCATTGTTTCTCTAGAAGTTTGTATTCTTAATAAAAGCTCTACAGTGTTAAATTACAAGGTCAGTTGAAAGTTCCAAAAGGGGTTTATCTTCACCATTTTGATCACTGTAAGTTTAGAATTCGGAATTAATCTAGTGTGGTTTGTACAGGTTTAATTAATTACAAGGCAAGGTTACTGTAAAGGTTAATTAAAATCTACCTTCTATGACTGTAAGGAAACACATTATGGTAAGTACTTCAGGACGTATTGTTTCCTATAAAAGCAATCAAGCTTTTTATATTTAGTGGTTCAACATAAAAAAAAAAAATTAAAAAAAAAAAAAGCTTTTTCTGATTTACTTGAAAGCCTGATAATCATAAATATCACTTTGTCCTTTACCAGCAACACAAGAAAGATAAAACCAAATTATTTGTAGTGTTTTAGCTGGAACATTCTATATCTGTTTCAAGGCACTTGCCCTATGTCAGCTAGCCATTGGCTGATACTTTGAATAATTTTTATAGTGATTAAAGACGGCTGGTGAGACAAGACCAAAATAGATTCCTTGGCACTTCACCAGCAGGCAACAAGAGTGTATGTCAAATATACAGCTTTTCATCTTTGAGCAAATTCATCCTCAAAGGTGACTTCTTTCACAAAGAAAACAATAATTAATCAGATAATTATGTTGCTGGCTAAGCTTCCAAAAATTGCATTTTATTTAAAAATTATTTCCCCAGAACTTATAAAAATGGTAGAAGGGAATTAGTCAGAAAAAATTGTTTGCAGCACATATTATTGACTACATATAACATCTAAACTCTGAGTCACTTGCAAGCATTCACTTAGGATAATCAACACAATATTAACTTTGGTAATTTTAATCTTTTTTTTTAATAATATCCATTCTGTGGAAAGCTGATTGTGCAAGATAAGGTGCTGATGATATATTCAAAGTTTGATTTCTGTTTTGAAAACACTTTAAAATACTGCATCAGGACATGGATCCATGTCATATTACTTAACACTTGTACAGAATATAGGTTTATAGCTAAGTTGTCTAGATTCTCTTTAGAATCAATACTGTGAAGTTAGCACTTGGACAGTGGGATTCATGTGCTTTATTTTAGAAATCTAACTTAGAATGAGATGACTTGTGACATAGTATTGTTTAATTATTGAGAGTAAAAATAAAGAGACATCTACATTTGAGCAGATAAGTCCTACCCGCATGTTTCCATTTATCTTGTGTTCTAATTATTTGCAAGTTTTGACATGTATGATTCAAGTTGAAAAGCTAATGTTTTTGTAAGAACCAGCCGGATAACATCTAGAGTCTCTACTTCCACATTTCTACACAAGGAAACTCTCATACAGGGAAATGGGACCTCCATCTGGTTCAATTTATAAAGTTCCATTGGAAGGACACTTTGTCAAGAGTGTAAGAGGAAATGTGGGTAGAGCAATGCAGAAATAAAGCATGTTTGCAGATGTCAGCACTTCTTTATCATTAAACAAAGATTTTTGTTCCCGTATTTCTTCCAATTTACCTTAATTCCTTAGACAATGTGTTACTTGTCATTCTGTCAGGCTGCTGCCACCTGATGATTTTTCCTTCCTTTTGTGTTTTTACTATGTTTGTTTGTTCAGAAACCCTTTCACATTGTCAGCCTGATGAGATTTTTGAGCGTGGTATTTCCTGCTTCAGGACAAGAATGTAAGAAATCGATGTGAAAGACTTTATGTGGGACTGAGGTAAAAAGAAACACTGTTATAAAGCTGCCTCTTCTCTTCCTAATTATTCACATAGCCTGGATTTTGTTTCCTTCTGCCTGTGAAAACAAATGCAGAGGGCCTTCAACCTAATACATACCCTTTCTTTTAAATGCAAGTTAAATCTGTGGTTGAGAGTCTCGTAAAAAATTTCTGGTCTCAGACTATTCATGCAGTTACACAGGCTGAACCTAGCCTTATAATTGGATCCAAACTAATGCTATTCATTAAATTTTAGGTAAATCCAGCTTTTTTCCTATTCCCATATTTGAATTGATCTTCCCTGCTCACAGAAGTAAAAATATGTATAAAAATGTTACATTACGTATTGCTGAAAGTTATCACATTGCTAGAGCAAAAGCAACTGTTACGGTTCAAAATATACACAGAGTGAAAGCTTGTTATTTTTTTATATGGTATAAAGCAACACTGTGAGTAAGGTGGATAAGCATTTTAAGGCAAAGTGAAGAGTTAATGCTAGAAATTCTAGATATGATGAACTCAGAGCAATAAGACAAGGAAAACAAAAAAAGGTATAACTTTCACGATTATAAATACATTTGAATTGAAATTTGGTCCCTAACATCATTAACTTCCTCATAAAACAGAAAAAAAGAAAAAAAAGAAAAGAAAAGAAAAGAAAACAAAACCTTCAAGAAATCTTTTGACTCCTTACAGAGTACTGCTGTATGCTTCTAACAAGCCACAGCCCTTTTTACAGGTGAAATTTATGCCTAAAAAAGTTCTTTCTCTTTTTTACTTCCATTTTGTATTTGCAAAACTGAACGTCAAGTATGATTCTAACTACCTGAATATATAATTCCAATTTGAGACTCAACGTATTTCTGAAAAAAAGACTGCTTAGATTTGCAAATTAAGCCTGGTTTGTAAGTCTGTGAATAATACAAATTGGCTTTGATCAGTAAAAGGAACTACCATAATTGTACTGACCTCTATTGTAAAAAAAAATCAAATAGATGGAAACAGACGAAGGGAAAAGACAAGAAAAAGAAAGCGAAGTGACAAGCAAAATTAATTTCCAGTTACTGCAAACTAATCTTAAAGTTCAAGAGAATAAAATGTTTCCATGTCTTGGCAGACTTTGATTTACAGGATTGTCTAAGAAATGCATTGCATTTCCTTCCTGCCATCTTACTGTCTTTATCCCAACTCATGACTCCTGGAACCTCTTAGTGTGTTTACCCCTGCCATCCTACACTCCCCACCTATCCCTACACTAAAGAAAAAGACTTCTTAAGTTACTGAAAAGAGTTCCAGTACCAACTGCTTGGATTCAGTGACTAGTAATATTAAAGATAATGAGTACAGCAAAAAGAGGCAGCTACCAGAGATGCAGCAATTGTCAAGACAGCTATCTCAGCGGAGAACAAAGAGGCCCCAGAAGGTCTGCTCGAAGCAGCAGAGAACTATTTAAGACTGTGCAACTATGGTGTTGATGTGCCACAGGGCATGGTCTCCAACAGAAGCTGAAGCAACTACTGGCACATCAGATGCCTCACCTCAGTCCAGAGGGATATCACTATCCAGGCCTTGAGCTGCAGGGAGGGAAGGTCCCTCCTTCTGAGGCTGGTGAATGACTGATGGGACGTGAACTGTGGTGTGGGAACTGAGCTACCAAGTGAAGGAGCTGTGAGCAGCGCTAAGCAGACTGCATACAACCAAGGGGGCTGAAAAAGAGATTGACAAGGTTTTTCACATAGACCTTGCAGAGACAAGAACCTGAGCCCCATGATGCAAGGAAGAAAGGACAGAAAGAGACTGCACTTAGAATAGGGGTGGATGTTTCCATCCCAAGATGGGGGAAGCTGGCAATTTGCTTTGCTAATCTGCAATTGCAGAACAGATAAAGTGCTCTGGGAAGAGGTAAAGAGGAACAAGACATTCAGTAAGGGAACCAGAGCCAGCTGAGCCTGAAGCAATTGTCCCCCCAAGAGGAAAAGTTGTGTCACAGACATTGAAGACTCCCTCCTGTGGAAGATGGTGTCACTCATCTACTGACCAGACTTGTTGCTTGCTAGGGTTTCAGATCCAGGATGTTTTGGAAACACTATTAAGGCTTATCTAATTCTCTGACTTACACAACATGTTGTTCATCCAGTGGGAATCAATGATGCTGCCAAAGATGACCTTAAACACATCAAGAGTGACTGCAGAGCTCTGGGAACTAAGATAAGGGTGTAGAGGCCAAGGTGATGTTCTCTTCAGTCCTGCCAGTGAGGGAGAAAGGCTCAGCTAGGTAGGAGTGGATGCATCTTGCAGGTCAACACCTGCCTGTGCAAGTAGTGTCACAGGGATTTGGCTCTTCTGAGGAATGAGAACTACTGCATGGGGACTGTATTGGGTTTGCGTGGCAAGGTTTTGGTAGTGGGGGGGCTACAAGGGTGGCTTCTGTGAGAAGATGCCAGAAGTGGCCCCCGTGTCCGATAGAGCCAATGCCAGCTGGCTCCTAGATGGACCCGACGCTGGCCAAGGCTGAGCCCATCAGTGATGGTGGTAGTGCCTCTGTGATAATGTATTTAAGAAGGGGAAAAACTGCTGTGCAACAGCAGCTGGAAGACAGGAGTGAGAATCTGTGAGAGAAACAACGCTGTAGACACCAAGGTCAGTGAAGAAGGAGGAGGAGGAGGTGCTCCAGACACCGGAACAGAGATTCCCCTGCAGCCCGTGGTGAAGACCATGGTGACGCAGGCTGTCCCCCTGCAGGCATTGGAGGTTAACAGTGGAGCAGATATCCACCTGCAGCCCATGGAGGACCCCATGCCAGCGCAGGTGGATGCGCCCAAAGGAAGCTGTGACCCCATTGAGTGCCCATGCTGGAGCAGGCTCCTGGCAGGACCTGTGACCCTGTGGATAGAGCAGCCCACACTGGAGCAGGTTTGCTGGCAGGACTTGTGACCCCATGGAGGACCCACGCTGGAGCAGCCTGTTCATGAAGGACAGGAAAGGACCCATGCTGGAGCAGTTTGTGAAGAACTGCARCCTGTGGGAAGGACCCATGTTGGAGAAGTTCATGGAGGACTGTCTCCTGTGGGAGGGACCCCACACTGGAGCAGGGGAAGAGTGTGAGGAGGAAGGAGTGGCAGAGACAACGTGTGATGAACTGACCACAACTCCCATTCCCCCTCCCCCTGCGCCGCTTGGGGGGAGAGGGTAGAGAAGTCGGGAGTGAAGTTGACCCCGGGAAGAAGGGAGGGGTCAGGGGAAGATGTTTTAAGATTTGGTTTTATTTCTCATTACCCTACTCTGATTTGATCGGTAATAAATTAAATTAATTTCCCCGTGTCAAGTCTGGTTTGCCCATGATGGTAATTGCTGAGTGATCTCTCCCTGTCCTTATCTCAACCCATGAGCCTTTTGTTATATTTTCTGTCCCCCTGTCCAGCTGAGGAGGGGAGTGGTAGAGTGGCTTGGTGAGCACCTAGCATCCAGCCAAGGTTAACCCACTGCAGGGACATAGTCCATCTGAAAAAGTAGGAAAAAAGCATCCTTGCCAGCAGGCTTGCTAATCTAGTGAGAAAGGCTTTAAAATGACCTGAAGACAAGACACAGGTAACAGTGAGAAAGTAGCTTAGGGAACAACATGGTGGGAAAGACTCTCAAAATTCCAGCAATTAACTGGAGCTGAAACTACTGGGGGACATAAAAGGCAACTGGAAGGACTTCTGTATGGATATTGGCAGAAAAAGGAAAACTACACCAAAATTGAGGCCTACTGTTCAATGGGGCAGGAAACCTAGTGACAAAGAACATGGCGTGGTCAACATACTTGATGACTTCTTTGCCTTTTTTTTAATCAGTAAAATTTGCTCTTGGGCCTCCTCTGACACTACTAGCAGAGTTTAGTGGGAGTGAAACATTGCCCACAGTGGAGGAAGATAGGGTTAGGGAGCACTTATAACTGGATGTACGTAAGTCCAGGCGAGATACATCAAGGGGTGCTACAGAAGGTGGCTGATGACATTGTGAGGCCTCTGTCATCTTTGAAAGATCATGGTGATCAAGGGAGATACCTGATGATGGAAAGATGGCAAATACCACATTTATTTTCAGAAAAGAGGAGGAGGAGGATCTTGGGAACTACAGGCTTATCAGTCTAACCTCAGTCCCTTGGAAGATTGTGGAGCAAATCATGCTGAAAGCCATTTCCAAGCATGTGAAGGACAAGAAATTGTTTGCAAATAGACAGCGTATATTTATGAAGTACAAATTATTTATGACCAATATGATTATCTTCTACAGCAAGAAAACTGGCTCAGCACCTGGAGAGGAAGCAGTGGCTGTTCTACATTTTGACTTTAGCAAGACCTTTGACATGTTCACCCAGACTAACCTTATGGCCAAAGTGGAGAAGTTGAGAAGAAGGTGGCTTGGAATCAGCTGGACTGCTAGGATCAAAGGGTTTTGATCAATAGTTCAAAATCCAACTAATTGCCAGTTGCCTGTAGTAACCCTCAGGGATCTCAGGGATTCATACTGGGGCAGATACAGTTTAATTTTTTTTTTTTTTTTTTTTTTTTTTTTTTCTGGAATTGCTGATGGGATAGAGTATAGAGCGCACTGTTGGAAAATTGATGGACAATACTGAATTGGGAGGAATCATCAAGAAACTGGAAGACCCATTCAGAGGGTCTTCAAAAGGGTGGAGAAATGGCCTAACAGGAAACTCATGAACTTTTAAAAAGGCACATAAAAAATTCTGTGTGTGGAATGAAATATCCCCATGCAGCAGCACTGGCAATGGTCCAACTTGCTAGAAATCAGCTTTGCAGAAAAGGACCTTGGGATTCTGGTGGACAAGAATTCAACATGAATTGGCAGTGTGCCCTTGCAGCAAAGAGGGTCACAGGCATGTTTGTTTGCATTAGCACTGGTGTAGCCAACAGGTCCAGCTAAATGGTTCTTCCTCTCTTTTTGGCATGTGTGAGATCACATCTGGAGTACTGTGTGCATTTTTGGGCTCCCCACTTTAAGAAGCACATTAATATAATAACACTGACATAAGTGAGACCAGTGGAGGACCACCAAGAGGATCATGGGGATAAAGAATATGACATATGAGAAAAGGCTGAGAGACCTGGGTTTGTTGAGCCTTAAGAAGAGAAAGTTAAAGGGACACTTCATTGCTTTCTTCAATTTCCTAACGGGAGTATATAAAGAAATGAAGCCAGACTCTTCTTCCTGAGAGTGCATAGTGATAGGATGAAAGACAATGGACACAAGTCCAAACATGGGAAATTATGATTAAGGGGAAAAAAAATCACTGTGAGGGTGGTCAAACACTAGAACAAGTTATCTAGGGAAGTTGTGGAATTATCCTCAGAGGTGTTCAAGGCTCGACCAGAAAGGTCCCTGAGCAACCTGATCTGCTCTGAGCTGGAGTTTGGACTTGATGGCCTCTGCAGGTCCCTTCCAACCTAAATTGTTCTATGATTCTATAACTGAATACATTATTCAGTTTTCTCCCTCATTTGCACATTCTAAGTCTAACAAACCTTTTAACACTAAAAACTTGAAGTAAATGAAGGTGAGAATTTAACTGTAACTCTGTAATTTCATGGTCCAAATCCTTTTCATCTTAATACAAATAAAGAATCTCCCTTTAGTAACAGAGAAGACTTAAACCAGACTAACAGACTTTGTTCGCTGAACTCATTGTGGTAAAACCAAAATGAGTGTTTTTAGTCTCTATATTCAGGTCTTCTTTCATTTCAAATATAAAGATTCTTTTAGCCATAAGGTTTTATGGCAAGAAATTTTGCTATATGAAAGCATGAAGATCCAGAAGTTTGCCGGGTTCCAGGATTTGCATTTGTTAAAATTCACAGCTGGTTTTGGTATAAGCAAATAAAAATTACATGTTTTCATAACAATGACATTTTAATTACTCAACAAAGAATATCGTGATAATCATACAAACATAAAAAAATACATAATTTGCCCTCTCACTTTTCTGGAAAAAGTTATGTGATATTAACAAACTACCAGTTGTTATCAGGTGGTATTTTTTATGAGGTAGTTACAACCCAATTAACATATCCAAATGATTCTGGTATGGTTTATTAGGGTTCATAGTATCTTTATAATTCTTTTCTCCCTGTGTTTGTTCTACTTTGGCTTTGTAAGCACATACCATTTTTATTTCAAAGCGCTTGTTAAAAAGGAGCTCAGTTGATAACAGTTACCAATTTTAGGGGTACTCATTCAACATAAATATTGCACTTCAGTTTGGTACCTCTACAAGGAGTCTTTGGTGGGATCGAGGCCACTCAACCAGAGTGCTTAACTTTTACCCAAGGTTTCTTTGAAGTAGTTTCTTTAACATGAGGGAGTTAGTACCACTGTAGAAAATTTAAATTATAAAATCTTCCAGAAGAAGCTAATGCTAATGCCTTTTTATCTTTAAAAAACATGAAAATAAAAATTTAACAAATTTAACTGGGTATGTAAAAGTAGCTACCACTTAACTACTCTCCAGTAGGATTATATCATATCAAATAATTTTCAGTTATCAAAAGTTGACAAAATTGTATTGCTGCTGTAATTCTAAGGCTTTTTTTTGAAGGAAAGTGGTTGAAAACTTTTTTTACACAATTTTAAGATCAAATGTTGACAAGTCAATTACATTTTTGGTTTACATTATGCAATATTAGAGCTATACAATGAGCTGATAGCAAATGCTACTCTCATTTTCCACTTATCAGGGAGGTGGAAAACATCAGACACATTTCTATATTTCCACAGTTTGAAGCATAAATGGCCTTACAGAAATAAATTTCAAATAATCTTCTTCCCCTCCCTCCCCCTCCCCTCAGAAAAAGAGAATGCCATGGCTGGCAATTGGGGGGGGAAGCAAGCCTACCAGGGTGCATCAGTTGAACTACAGACAAAAATTAGAATGAAATACTTACTAGCTGTAGATATATTATCTATTTAACAAGATTATGTACGTTACTATGATATACTTCTTTTTTGTTCTGTAGAAGCCACTTTTTTTTGTATCTTCACATTTCCTAATGTAAAAATAACAAGTTTTGCTTCATTTTTAGAAATACTGCTATAAACACTTTTACAACAGCCTCCTTTTGCTTTCTTTTATCTGACAATATAACATCAGTAAGTGAGAAACTTCATCCACATAAAATACAGTAGGTGTAACTGTAGTTATTGATGTCTTTGTTGATAGACAGAGAATGCTTTCTCCATTTTTTTCATGAAGTATTTTGTTCTGTTTGGATAAGAACATATAACTTTATGCAGTTTGATTTATAATTATTATGCTCATGATAGTTATGGCTATAACTTGAGCAACTTAATATGAATTCAGCCTTAGACTACATGTGGTACAAGCTACACTGTGACAAATAGTTATTGGGAGAATTGATAATTTTTTTTCATTTTAAGGTTCAACTTCAGATGCCAAAAGCATGAATGTACAGGATGATTCTATCTGCAGTTCTCTTAGAATTCAGCTCTTCTTCTTGCTCTTTACTTTCTTTCTGAAGTTTTTTTTACAAGATTTTAAGAGAGTTTTAACATCTTCCATTATTAAAAGTTATAAAGAAATTCATACTACTACTGCTTGAGGTCAGAGCACAGCATTTGATCTCAAACAACTGGTGGCTTGGGAAAACGAGACAGCTTTCAGCAATGACAGCTCACGTTCAGTTTTGAAGAAGTACCAGAGGAGTGAGTACTCACATTATTCTCAGTCATTTCCAGGTTTTTACCTCTGTCTCAGGTTCTTCATCCATCAAAACATCATCTTAGTAAAGGTTCTTCTTTCAATACCAGCACAGAGTTTTTTTGTAGGAGTCTTCCTCTTCAGTGCTCTTCTGAAATTCATACTGGCCTGTGCCCAAGCTCAAAAGAACCCTTCTCTTCTTTTGTTCCACACAGATCTCTGAAGCTCATCTTAATCTCTTCAGTAGCTGGGAACATGCCACAAGCAGCTAATCTCTGTAAGAACTAGAGTCCTCCTCTATTTATAAGTTAGTGAGACTGGAATGTACTTTCCTGAGAGCCATGGAATAGCCTTCATAAAAGAATTCTAGGCCATGACAAAAGAACCTGCTTGATAATGCACAACAAAGATGTATTCTGCCTTCTGTACTCACTCAACATTTCCAGTAAAGCATAGAAGCCCACCTCCATAGCAATTTTCTCCAATTTTTAGTTCTTTCATGCTCTTTCATTATTTTATGTTTGCAAACGTGAAATACAGAAGTTTAGACTAATATCACATTTTAACTGGCAAAATATTAAACCTTATTTTTTCTTTAAGATGTGCTATCAGGCCTTGTCCAAGACACTAAAAAAGAAGAATTTTACCATGCATTCTTAATTAGAAAACCCTCTTTTTGGTTGAATGCTATAAAAAAGCAAAATTTAATCATCAGTTACAGCCTTAGTGTTGCTATGTGAAGGTTTGATTGATTGAAGTTTCCCCTTACTGTGACAAATGAATTAAATAAGTTTTGTGCCCTTAAAACACAAGATGTACAATCACTCCAAGGGACAGATCTTTTGAAAAAAGATGCATGGTCATCTTAACTGGTTATACAAAGGTGTCCTCATCCATCAAGACTTATCTGATTGCATAAAAAGGTACAAGTCTTAACAGCTGATAATTTGCAGTTTAATCACTTAGTGTACCGTGATTGCTGCTGCTGTCCAGCTGGAGTTCCACTGGCTTCTGTAGCACTCATGTGAAGAAGAACAGACTCCAAGCMAAGTCCCACTATCATATTATGACATCTATCCTATACTTCTTTAAATTCCATGGTTATATTGTGCTCTAAAAGGCTATAGCCACCAAAAGGGAAAGGCCAAAGACATACTGTGAACAAGCAGAACATAAAACAGTCATGAAGCATCTCTAACATTTTAAGCTGCTAGTTTTACCTGTAAATATTAGAATAAATGGCAGAGAAATTGGTAAAATAACTGGGAAATAAAGGAATAAGAGTGGGAGTAGAAAAGAAGAGAAAAAAGGTGAAGAAAGGCAGTTGTACAAAAATGAACCTCAGTTCATTCTCAGTTCTGTCTCAGACTATACTGAATTGTGTTCTGAGAGGAAAAAAGTTAAGGTTAAGATTTGGTACTTTTCCTTAATAAGGAAAAAAAAAAGAAAGTAAGCACACATAAAAGAAGAAGATAATCAGGTAAAGGAGAGACCCTGAGTCATCAGAGAATTTGAAGTATAAAGCAGAAATGGTGGAAAGACCAGTGAAAACAGAGAGCTGTATCACATTCGAGTAACTGAGCAGAGAATTATTTTTTAGCCTGAGGGAATACTGGTCTTACTTTGCTCTCACTGCCTACTTGACAAGTGGAAAATGAAAAGGAGAAAGGCGCAGGGAGCTGGGATGCCAAGTGTTTTATGTCCTGTTCTTGCTTATATTATGGAAATAATGGCTTTTGCCTTCTGTCAAAATATGTGTGCTGCTGTCCCAGCTCTTGCAAGGGGTACTTGTATTTAAATGTTATCTCTACTCCCACATAAATATGATATCACATCTTCAACATCTCTGACTGGAACAACAAGGAGAAATGCAGGATCAATTCCATGGTTTCAAACGGATCCTACCCATTCAATATGCAAGCCAAATGAAACAAAACTGATACCATCTTATGGCAGAAAAAAACGGTAGGTTTGTTTACAGGGTTTAACAGTGTCCTTTTTCATATTATAATATTTCTACATGAGCAGCCTTTTTCAAGATGAACTTTGCATGGTGAAAACTGAAATAAAAATTGGACACCACAAAGCAGTTTTCTTTGCATCCTTCCTACTGCTTTTGTTTACAAAAGGTGAATTTTTTATTAATGTTGTTAACTCAAAATATTTACCTAAATGTATTATCAGTGATTGTGATGAATTTTTATGGCATTTTAATGCAGTTCTTCATACTTTCTCATTTTAATCTCTGAAGTATACCTTACCTATGAGAGAGTTGGCAGCTGGTATTTTGTTTGTATCAGTATACATGTTGAAAGCATTGCTGTTATTATTGTAGACATTAAAGGAAAGATACTGTTACATGAGAATTCTTCTTATCCCATGAATCCATGGATTTTTGGATATGGCGAGGTGAACTGTGAAAAACAGTATACAAATAATTCATTATCTAGCTATTGATACAATTTTTTATGGAAGAAATATGGAAATATCTCAACCTTTATCATTTTGTCAGAAAGAAATCCCAGTATATCAGTAAATTCAGGACACAGCAGAAAAATCTCATACTCCAGGAGGCAGAACAGTATTCAGTCTCAAACTGCAACTCTGTGAGACATGTATTATCTTACTGCTAAGCAGTGAAATGTTTTTCTTTGGAATTTGAGAGACATAATACAATTGAATAATTCTAAGTAAACTATAATAGATCTGTTGATATCTTAAATTTAAAAAGGCCAAGCAGATGCTGAGGTTTTTGCTTGAAAGGCTAGTTACAAATTGCTAAATCTGATGAAGAATGATAGTACATCTCTTTTTAATTTTCCAACCAGTTTGCCAGCCTCGCTAGATGTTGTTGACCTGCTGAAAGTACCCAGAGTAGGGGAGCACAAACAGCAGGATTTCAGGAAGAATGTTTCTGAAAGTGGTAATTACTGCAGAAAAATATTTATGCGCTGGATTCATAAGTTATGGTTGGACGATTGATGTCAAAGGAAATGGAAACATTCACTAAGTGATTGGATAATGCATATACAAAACTGTTCCCAGACTCATAAAACTCATCAGTCCCTGCCAAATCAGAGAATGAGCTGTGCAAGTTGTATCCATAAGACAGTACTCAAGTGGGAAATGGTGTGTAAGTTCATCCATCCAATGATGGATTTCCATGAAGTTTGAAGGAAGAGAAGGAAGACATCTAATATGGTAGAAATATACATATAGTTTTATGAAAATGCCCTATGATGTACCTAAAATTCTTTGTTCTTGGAAAATAGCATGGTGCTCTGAAGTTAAACTAGGAAAATGTGACTATACTGTCATGTGGGACACTGATGTCACTAAGAATATAATTACAAAATTACTATGCCTAAATTGTCACTTCATAAAGGTTGGAGTATCTAAACAGAGTCTACAGACACAGATATGATTAAAAAAAAAGCCATTTGAATTACCACTTCAAGTGGTAGCTGAGATTTCTGACATTCTCTTATTATATTTTCCTAAATTTCCAGGGAATGACAAAAGAGGTAATGAGTTGTGACTACAGTCTGGCATTATCCTAAAGATAATGAAATGGAAAAACACAGAATGCTCACCTTCTGAACACTTTTCCACCATTCTTATTACATGTTACGCTTTCTAAAGAGGAAGGTTGAGGAATACAGTTTCCTAAACTGTATAGCATACTATTCAAAACAATGACATACAATTTAAAAACATCAAATTTTTGGCCGTAACTTTACCCCCACTTAGCTTCTTATTATATAATAAATACATCTTTTTAATCCAGTCATGAAACACATATAATAAGTACCATATAACATTCTGGGCTTATTTCAGATTTCAAGCTTGCTAAGGACTCCTCAAACCATTTCTGATCTCAGCCATTCTGGGCTTATTCAAAGCCATGTTATTATTAATATCAGATTGTTGTGAAATTGTCTGAACTTGGTTTTAATATGTAATAGTAATTGGGTTTGTTTCCTAAATGTAACGGTCTTCACACGACTTTTCTCACAGCATGTATCATGCTGGTATATACCTTCTTAAAAGTAATTAAAATCCTGCATATACTCACAAATTTTTTCTTGGTCTCCCCAGAGGCATAGGAAAACTATACCCTCACAGCTATTTTTTTATGAATTATCCCTTAAGTCACTGACCTCCTACTAAACCTTAAAGCAAGTCAACAAATAACTTAAGCCTGCACACAAAGTGAATACCTAATATTCTTTTCTACGGGTGAATGCTCACCTGGAGTGGTATTGATTATGTAATTCATTCTGATGTTTCTGTGTGAGGTATCACTAAGAGCACTGACTCAGTGGCATATCTGACATAATATCGGTAGTGGACACAGAAGAATTAAGTCACCTTCCTGACACTGCTAAATTAAAGAAGCCTAAAGGATTATCTATTAAGAAAAAATATGATAGTAACTGTCAAGAAAAGGTTGTATTCTTCAGAACCAAACTTTTGCTTATTTGACATTGTAGAAGCCTGCATTACAAAGCTTGCGTATGGCAAATTTGGATTCAGGGTGCAGAAAACATACTGTTGATGTCATTTTTACTGTCCAACATCTTATAGGTTTCCATTCCCTCTTTTCTTTGAAATTTCCTGAACTGAGGCTTGACATTCAAAGTATTACATCATGTGGGTTACTTGGCAGGTGGGCTTGTATAATTTAACATATGTTTTTCCAGAAAGAAAGTAGGGTTTAGATTTTTTTTTTTTCTTCATTTACTAACCTAAAAAAACAAAATGGGAGTGAGGATTGGAGAAGCATGCAGTTTTTGCCTAGAACAACAGTTCCCTTCTTCACTGTCTTCTGTTCATATTGAGTTTCTCTTCTGCACTATAAAGAGCTGATTTTCTACATTTTTCATTGGCTGCTAATCTTAACACTCCCCAGCTGGCCTTTCAGTGTTCCCTGGGTAAATTAGCCATCATCTCCTGGGCTAACTGCCAACACAATCCAACTTTTCTGAACAGAACAACATTGTATTCTGCAACTATAGACCCACAAACAAGACAATTTCTTACACTCACTATGTCACATTTTGGAGATAGCAAACTACATTCTCACAAAAATATAAATATGGTGAATTTTTGGTACTCCCTGATCATCATTGATAATTAAATTCCTTTATGGGCCCATTCAATCAAATATGATGTCCCCAAAGAGAGAAAGAAAACTGAAGGTCTCTGGAGATGGAGGCCGGACAGGGCAGACTTCAAATTGCTGGAGTTTGGTTTAGTTTAGCTTAATTTATGTGCCCACAATTGTATACAGGGAGTTTTCATGACTCAAAATATTTACTTTGGAAGTTGAAACTATTCCAGTGAAACAGAAAATTCTTTACCAATGTGTTTAAAAGAAAAAAAAAAAAGAAAAAAAAAAGAAAAAAAAAAAGGATAATCCCAGGAATATCAAGCATTGTCATTATTTTTCCAATTAACAATTTCCCCTTTTAATTTTTAAAGGGAATTATGCTACAAAATTTGTTATAGTATATTTTAAAGTAAAATGATGGTTATGCAATCTAAAAATAAAATGGAACATCTAATTTAAGGCAAAGTAAAGTCTAGGACCAACTAAATGCAATAAATTTTATGTTAGGGGACGGTTAGTTTGGAGTTTGAATTTAAAGAAAAATAATGAACACACTTTTAGGAAAAATTTGGTTTTGACATGTAGCAGTATTTAAATAGTTACAGAGAAAATCACAATTGCACCATTTAGAGGACGGTGCAGATCAACAATAACCTGAAATGCATACAAAATCATTACTTCCTTTTCCAAGTAAGGCATTAAATTAGCATGGAAAATTAATCTATTATTATCAAGAATGCAGAAATCATTTGCTTGATGGTATATCCATGATTTTAATACAATTCATGACACCAGGATAATGTGTTTCACTGAAAATTAAACAGGAGCTATTCATTTCAAGTATCCCAGTGGCCAGAAAGAAACTTCATAAATGCTTCATTTCGGAATATAAAGATACATATCACTGAGGAAACAGCTGCTGTGGCTGAGAGTAACAGAACAGTATAAAAAAAAAGTGTAACATTTCTTTTGATATGCACAGCTCAAGAATGATATGTCAGTGTCAGGAAAAGATAAGTGTGAGGCACTGATATAATTAAAGCTGATAGGATGATGGTTACACCTCACTGTAGTCATTGTTTTATTTGAGGAGATAATCATTCTTACTCTTTAATTAAAAGTGTACTAAATGTGTAGAGAGAGTCAGTTCCTACAAGAGACAGATTATTTTCTCTTTCACATACTGAAATTGTGTGTTACTTTTGTCCACAATTTGTGTCAACAGTTTTTGAATTCTTTCCTTAGCCCATAGCTTATTGGCAGAAGATGGTAGGTTATGAGGATCTGAGAGTGATATAGTCATCAAATGGCTAAAGATGATGATATAATAAGGAAGAATGATTTGATTTGATTGCTAGATATTTAACCAGCCACCAGAAAAGAAACATGGTAGCCAGAAGTATGCTATCTGAAATCACTCTGCTTTGATAACAAATTGAGACTTTTGCATGTCTAACATTAGATGTACCTGATGCCTCCTGAAACAAACAATGGACCTGTGTTGATCTTATTGCTCTTTCAGGAATTTTAGGAACAGATGCATGCTTTTCTATACCATTAGGTTTGCAGATCCATAGCTATAACCATGATAACCTAATATTTATGGGTATTTGAAGTTGTTAATGACAAAAACTAGTTATGTGAAATGTTATGATATAAAGAACAGGTAAAAAATAATAAGATTAATCCTGGAAGATGCATCCTGGTGATCCAAAATTCACAGTGTATTGCACTTATCTTGATTATACATTTTATTTGACTATTCTTTAAATAACTTAAAGTGGGCAACAGCTGTTTCTGAAACAAGTTATATATACTATGAACATCCCTCCAGTTTATGTGAGAGAAACAGGTTGAAAATTTGTCACCTTATACTTACCACACTCAAGAGTGTTTGATTGCTGTTATATCTGGTCTGTCTAAAGCTGGAAAAAAACCCTCTGCATAAAACATCTGTTTAATATTTTTGCATATTTTAATGTGCAGCCTGAAGTAGAAAGTAAGGTTCAGCGAATGATGCATTCCTCACTGAAGAATACTGAATAACCACCAAAGGGAAGAAAGAGAATTTCATAGCTCCTTGAAGCAAAACATAGTCAATCAGATACCAACAGGATAAATACTACAGCTGCTTCCCAGCATAACAACTTAGACCTTTACACAGCAATGGAAATACAACTTTTATTCTTATTGAGAAGATCTAATTTTTTTTTTCCAACCTGAGAAGGAAAAAGAAGGGGCATGTGACACGGGAAAGATTAGATGGGCTAAACTTTGGAGGAGAATATTGACTATAAAAGCTGAGACTTCCAGCCAAAAGAAGCGGAAAAGGTCCTTTTTTGATTAACTGTAATTTTGATTACTGTAATCTATATTGCATCTGTGTGGGATCAGTGGAGGTCCATAGAGGTCAGCAGAGACAGACATTTTCTCCAATGACTGACAGTAAGACTGTAGACTCCCAGGCACGCAATAAGGTACCAGAGTATAGATTTAAACTTCAAGGGCCACATAGAGGTTTTGTTTCCAATCAGGTCACAGTGGACTTGACCTCTCATAAAGGATTAAAAAAACCCCAAGAAATGTTAAAAGGTTATTCCTCACCCTGTGTAGCCCAGTGGTTAGAGTAATTCGGAATCTGATTCCCATCCTTGCTTTGCTTTACTGCAGGGAAACACTTGCAGGAGTGTCCAAGTGTTTAGGTTTCAAAATATTCTGGGAAAGTTTTGTTTGGGTGGTGTTTGTTCAATCTGGGACTAGAGAATTAGGAAGAAAGAAGACTGTTGTGATCTGAGAAGCTTTTTAATTAATAATAATAATAATAATAATAATAATMAATTTATAATTATACTAATTCTATGTTATTTCGATAATTATTAATATAGTATAATTTTTAACTGAAGATCTGCTCTTTTCTGCAGTAAAGCCCTCTGAACTTCCCTGCTCAAGTTTCACACTGCTTCAGATATTGAAAATAAATGAAGCCTTTCTGTGGGTGGGGTTTTTCAGAAAGATGTTAGTATTAGAATTAAAATTACTTTAAAATCTTCATTTTTCAAGTTACTGAACTAGTTTATTACTTTAGTCAGGAAAGGAAGTAATGATTACTTTCAATGAATTACAATATCAACAATACCACCTATTGTGTAATTTTTTTAGTAAAGTTTACAGTGGTCTGCTTTGCAAAGTTGTATTAAAATAATATAAAAAAGCAAAAAACTGAATACTGAGTGCTTTTTTCTTGATTATAGCTTTTAATACTCTGTCATCAACTGAGAATAAAGCTGTGCTGGCACACTACCAGTCACATCTGTCTTGTTAATGAAACAAACTATGGAAACCTTTCCAGTTTTCTTGTTCCAGTTTGAAAAACAAAGGAGAACAATAGATGCTCCAAATAACATTGAGCTCTTGTATGATTTTTTAGAAGCTTCCATCACATGAACATAATGTTACAAGATGAATTGTTAAGTTGTGACACTGCATTTCAAATTAATTCTGTTCTATGGAAAATGTAATTACACTTTTTTTTTTTTTTTTTTTTTCAAGTAAGAATAGATTTCATAAGAAAGAATATGGGCAAAAAATTGTCAGTGTTAAAAACCACTGCACTAAGACCATACTGAAAAACCCAATAGCTCTAAGGCCTATGGTATTTCATGCTTCTCAAGCAGTGAGGGGTTAATAAAGGGAAATCCTGATCCACAGTTCATTCAAGACAATGAGAATGTTCCCACTGACTTCATTTTTCTTGGATGAAAACCCTTTTAAATAAGATATCTATCAGATTTCTATCAGTATAAATACTGAACATTAAAATAAAGTTGTCATTATACTTATTGCAATTATCGTAAAATAGGAAGGGATTTGCTGGCTTTCAAAGTTAACTTCATATTTGGCATCACCCACATTTGGGACCCCAGTGTTCTATACAGTGGTAGATAACTTCAGTGTCATGTTGTCATTGCTGAATCAGGTAACAGGGCATACAGCCCACAAAGTGTGAATAAAAAACTCTGTAAATGAGCTCATCATTAAGCAGCCATAGAGTGGACCTTTTTTTAGGAAAGAAGAGAAAATCTTTTATGCACAGTAATTTTCATTGAAAAAATCCATACTCATTCCTTGTTCCAAATTAAACTCTACATAGACTATATTTGCTCTGTCACTATTTTGGGGGTGTTCTAGTACTAGACCCATTATTCTGGCACAAATTACTGCTGAATACACACCTTCCAAACTTTTTATGTGAACAGAACATCAAAAGAATCTTAAATATTGGAAATATCATCCTAATAACATTAAAAATTATAGAGAAAACATTTAATTATAAGGTAAGGAATTGCAGTGCCAAATAACTCAATGCTGTAAACCAAATTATTGTGAACTACACAAATTTCCTTTTGGTTTTCATTGTTTCAGTGTCTCTAACAAAAATATGCCTCATGAAGTGAAAGGAAAGGGTTAAAATTATATTACCAACATCTTACGCATTATCTCTTTCTTTGCAGTTCTTAATATATTCTTGAAAACTATTTCTAGGGAAGAATTCAGATAACAGAAGGCTTAGCAGATTGTCATTTCCAACTTTATAGTTCCAGAAAAAGCAAGGGCTCTTATTGTTGCTGACATCTGAAGTCGATGCAAGAAGATGCCTACCATGACAGACGAAAAATGTAACAGCTAGTCAGCCCCGTGATCAAGCAGCTTGGCACTTGGTGACAGCAGTTTGTCCGTGTGTTGAAATCAGAAGAAAAATTAAACCGAAACCATATGACTGCTTAGAAATCTGTTCATTTACTTTCCTTTTTCTGTTATCATTTTTCTGCTTTCAGAAATGAACAAAACCACCAAAAGTATGTTTCTGTTTGGCAGAGAAAAAGAAAGAAACATATTACAACCAAAAATTTGACATCAAATGACCCATATTCACAGATCTGAAATTGCAGTAAGAGGGTTGTACAGAAAATATCTCCTTAATATTCCAAGTTAAAGTTCTGTCAATTGCTTACCTTCAAACACAACTGAGTGTAAAACCATACCCTATTATCAAAAATGCTTTAAATAATGCCTTAATATCTAGTATTTAAGAGGCAGTGCTGCACTTCTCCCTTTTAAACATGATTGTGTTTTACGTTGGAACAAGGGATCCCACCATCCTCAGCAACTACAACTTGACACAACAATGCGTGAACATAGCTAGGGCAATATTGTTTCCTCTCTTTCTCACCAAAACATAATCAAAGTTTTACTACTACCACAATGAATACATGACAAGCAGAATCTCACCTTATCTACACTCCCTCTAACTACTTTCTAATATGTGCTTGGGAACTGTTATGGAGGTGATAGCTTCTCTCTGACTCAAAGCTTTAATATGAATTAGATTATCRTGGATGAACAGCCAAATGCAAAGGACTACAGAGGTGGCAGCAGCTATTCACATTTGCGTAGATTTCTAACCGAAGTGCTCTGGACTCTATCCAGCCTAACAGGAATCGACCCATATCTCCTAAATTCTAGGAAAGTGCTTTAATCAACTGACCGTGGGTAACGACAAGAGAATACTTGTTTTGCTACTCTTCTAACAACAAAGCCAGAAAGATCATAATGGGAATGGAAGGCAGCTGTTCAGGGATTTGATTCAATGGATTAGAGCACGTTGAGAGAGAAGACATTCCTTTTTTTTTAATTATTTATTTATTTATGCCCCAAAAAAAAGCATACCTAGTCAAATGAACTGAACCTGAAACATTAGTTCTTTTCCCTTGGAAAAGTTTAGGTATGTCTGGAAGAACAAACCTAAACTATGATTCTGTCCCTCGTCTCTCCTCAGTTTGCTGGACGAGTTATTCTGAAAGCGGAAGTCAGGAGCTAATCCTATTCCCAGAACAAACTTTCAACTATTTTTTTTTTTTTTAAATCGTAATAGAAACACTGAGAGGTTGTAACATTACATTGATTTGTCTGTTTCTCATCTTCTCACTAGCTCTAAAACTAACAAGCAGATGTTAATTTCTCCATTGGAACAGGGATAATTGTCCTTTTTTATTATAGAAAACCTGAGACACATGATGGTTAGATAATTCTCAAAGTTACTTCAGGAAATATATTTGAAACAGGAGCATCACCCATATAAGCACAGAACTCAGAGAGAGTCCCAGTCCTCTGCTGTATCATGTTAACAATCCCTTTCATAGGTTTACTGAAGTCTGGTACTTGTCACTACCCGATTTAAAGGTTATTCTAGAATATCACTGTAGAAATTGCTAGTAACTGTTTTCTTGTTTCAATCCTAAATTTATTCATCCCATTTATATCTTTGTATCTTAAGACATACTACAGGSCTTTTATTATGACAACGGGATTCCTCTTCCTCTGCAAAATGCAGTGTATTATTAAGTAATAGGATAAAGCAGTTCATTAATTGCTCTGCTCCTTTATCTTGTCTGAACCAGAGATAAGTAAATGTTTATTCACTCCCTTGTGTAAATAGTTTATATTGTTAAATTCATGTAAAACATGGATATAATATTTTTAAAGTCTTAGCATATTAATACAAGAATATTAGTGGAGACCAAACTGAGTTGCATTTGCAGTTTGGCTGCTTTTCTAAATGTTATATATTGTACAAATTGTATTGGTATTTACTAATTAAAACTCACAAATTATTATAATTTCAAGTAAGATTTTATCTTGAGTTTTAACTGAAATAATTGCCTGTTTCTTAGGGAGTCCTTAACTAAGAGTACATAAGAGTGATAATCACTTTGAAGAAATAAAAGTACTCTACAAAATATAATTAATTAATTGTCATAACACTCATGAAGTACTGCTGTTGTGATTATTTAATATGTTTTTGTAGTACAGTTAGCTAGGATGGGAGTTTCTAGGAAAAGCATTTTTACTTCTGTGTGCAATGCCACTAGAAACATGGATAAAACTTTAGCAAAGATGGATAAATCAGTATACCCAGAAGCTATGTGACATGGTTATAGGCTCTGAAGAAATCAGTGGCATATGGGAGTAAAGCTGATGAAAATATTTCTAGCCATATGCTTCAGTAACCCAACTCAGTGAGCCAACTTCAAAATATCTGCTAGTGGTGCAACTAACTGACATTGATTTACATGTATGTATTGATGGGATACTGAAGGGTAACTCAGTGCTTAGGTACTGCGGGTGAGTAGACTGGGCTAAATTTATTTTTTCTATTCTTGCCTCCTGTGTAAAACTAAGCAAATTATTTTGAGGAGTTTTCATGAAAACTTTGAAGTTCTAATGTTGCAAATAGTTTTGAGTACCATATCCTGAGCTCTGATCATCCAACATATTTGTCTACCTAGTATAATATTTTAAACCCCTTTTTTTATGATCTTTTGCCATTTTAGATGACATATGGAAAAAAAGACTGGTTTGACTCTTTGCTTTTTGGGACTTATAGTTAGTTTTTATTAGAAAATAGGTTTCATCAGTCTGAATTCTTTACTCAAAAAAGATTTAATCAACTTATGCTACTCCGTAAGTCTACACAAGTCTATGGGGCCAGATGAGATCCAGCAAAGGGTGCTGAGGAAGCTGGTGGAAGTGCTCACCAAGCCACTTTCCATCATTTATCAGCAGTCCTGGCTAACCGGGAAGGTCCCAGATGACTGGAGGTTAGCAAATGTGATGCCCATCTACAAGAAGGGCCGGAAGGAGGATCTGGGGAACTACAGGACTGTCAGTCTGACCTCGGTGCCAGGGAAGGTTATGGAGCAGATCATCTTCAGTGCCATCACGTGGCACGTACAGGACAACCAGGTGATCGGGCCCAGTCAGCATGGGTTGATGGCAGGCAGGTCCTGCTTGACTAACCTGATCTCCTATGACAAGGTGACCCACCTAGTGGATGAGGGAAAGGCTGTGGATATTGCCTACCTAGACTTTAGTAAAGCCTTTGACRCTGTCTCCCACAGCATTCTCCTGGAGAAACTAGCTGCTCATGGCTTGGATGGGCACACTCTTTGCTGGGTAAAAAAGTGGCTGGATGGCCAGGCCCAAAAAGTTGTGGTTGAATGGAGCTAAATCCAGTTGGCAGGCAGTCACAAGAGGTGTTCCCCAGGGCCCAGTTTTGGGGCCAGTTCTGTTTCATATCTTTATCAATGATCTGGATGAGGGGATTGAGTGCTCCCTCGGTAAGTTTGCAGATGACACCAAGCTGGGCGGGAGTGTTGATCTKCTTGAGCGTAGGAAGGCTCTACAGAGGGATCTGAACAGGCTGGATTTATGGGCCAAGGCCAATTGTATGAGGTTCAACAAGGCCGAGTGCTGGGTCCTGCACTTGGGTCACAACAACCCCATGCAACGCTACAAGCTGGGGGAAGAGTGGCTGGAAGGCTGCTCGGCAGAAAAGACCTGGGGGTGTTGGTCGACAGCTGGCTGAATATGAGCCAGCAGTGTGCCCAGGTGGCCAAGAAGGCCAATGGCATCCTGGCCTGTATCAGAAATAGTGTGGCCAGCAGGASTAGGGAAGTGATCGTGCCCCTGTACTCAGCRCTGGTGAGGCCGCACCTCGAATACTGTGTTCAGTTTTGGGCCCCTCACTACAAGAAGGACATTGAGTTGCTGGAGTGTGTCCAGAGAAGGGCAACGAAGCTGGTGAAGGGTCTGAAGAACAAGTCTTATGAGGAACGGCTGAGGGAACTGGGACTGTTTAGCCTGGAGAGGAGGAGGCTGAGGGGAGACCTTATCGCTCTCTACAACTACTTGAAAGGAGGTTGTAGAGAGGTGGGTGTTGGTCTCTTCTCCCAAGTAACTAGCAATAGGACGAGAGGAAATGGCCTCAAGTTGCACCAGGGGAGGTTTGGATTGGRTATTAGGAAAAATTTCTTCACTGAAAGGGTTGTCAAGCGTTGGAACAGGCTGCCCAGGGAAGTGGTTGAGTCACCATCCCTGGAGGTATTTAAAAGAGGTGTAGACGTGGTGCTTAGGGACATRGTTTAGTGGTGGACTTGGCAGTGCTAGGTTAACGGTTGGACTTGATGATCTTAAAGGTCTTTTCCAACCTGAATGATTCTATGATTCTATGATTCTATAATCCATTAATCAAATTATGCTACTCCATAAAGGGCTGATAAATTGGTTCATTTTACCCTTTATTTATAAGACAAATTAAGGAAATGAGGGAAGTTCCTTACAAAAAGGAGATGCGTGGTCACCATCTTTTCACCTGGGCAAGAAACAGATYCCAGACCTGGGATTTTCTAAATTCATCCTGAGATGCATCCTTTAATATTTCTCAAAAACAGGACTTGATTTTGGTCATAGCTGGGAGTCAATGCTTTTGTATGTTAGTTTCATCTAGATGCATCTTGTTGTTCAAAGCCAGTCTTAATGAGAAAGTAAAAAGGGTAATTTAACCAGAGGGAAGGTCAACAATTAGCTAAGAGTGGCAAACAAAAGGTTACAAGTGAAATAATTATAAATGCAGTCCTAACATATGCTTAGCTGTAGGAATCATTCCTGGTATTTCAATACTTTTTACTTTTAACTTTGTAATGTTCTAACTATTAGACACTAGAGTCTAGGGTTGAAAAAATAATGTTTGGGGAGTTTCCTAAGTCCTGAATGTCTTTCATCACAACTCATATCCCTCTCTTAACTAGGTGTTTATTATATATAAAAATACAGTTTATAGCTCTATGAGGAGTTTTGGTTCTTTAAAAGTGATTTCCCGTTTCAGCTTTGCAGATAACCAGTCATTAATGTATGAACTGCTGTGCTATTAATGGCTCTTATTTTCTAGCCTGAACTGTTTATTTTCTATTTCTTAGATACTTTCAAATTTCATATTGGACATGCACATTTTGTTTAATCTGGTTAGTGTTGGCACAATACCAGCTTTGCAATAGAGGCTATTCCTTAACAGAGGAACAACTCGACCACTAACAGTGTTGTCTAAACTATGAGAGCTGTTTCTCAACCAGTAGCTTTTGCTATGATTCCTGTATCACATAGGGTCCCTGTGACTATCAAGGCATGAATGTTACCAGCAAAGTTCCTGAAGAGCAAGTGGTGTGTTCCTGAAGAAACTAAGGAGTCATACACTTCAGTTTCATAATTAAGTTGTCTTGCAAATCAGAATATTCCTTTCAATGCCTGGAATGTATTTGACTTATTTTTTTAATTTTTATGGCATATTTTTGGCACCAGGCATTTTTTTAATCAACCATAAACGTGCTCTGAAGTGCAAGTTATCCAAATACAGTATGTCTGTATTAATGTAAATATTGGACTAAACTAGTATATAGTTGGATTTGTGACCAAACCAGTGTTGATAACACACCAGTGTTTTCGCTACTGCTGAACAGTGCTTGCACAGCATGGAGGTTTTCTCTTTTTTCCCATGTGCCCCTCCCCAGTGAGTAGGCTGGAGGTGCACAAGAAGTTGGGAGGGGACACAGCCAGGACAGCTGACCCAAGCTGACCAAAGGGATACTCCACACCATATGATGTCATTGTCACGAATGAGTGGTTTAGGGGCCGCTTAAAGAATCACCGTCAAAGGTATTGGCAAAAAGAGATTTTAATAGACATTTATAAAAGCACGACTTACCAGAGTTCGATGGCAAGGTTTACTCTGTCACTTACTACATGGATGAATTATACAAAGGAAAATCATGTTAGAATTTAGTTGGAATAATTTATACAGAGGCCAAGGACAAAAAGGGTAAGGGAGACCCTCCCGTTGAGTCATGAGGTTCAGAGAAGCCCCCCTGGCTTTCTGAACTCCTGATGGAGCTTAGGTGCAGCTAGATCCAATCTTCGTCTCAGACTTGGATAACGCTTTATGTCTAATACAAAAAGGGTAAGGAGACCCTCCCGTTGAGTCACAARATTCAGAGTAGACCCCCTTGCTTTCTAAACTCCTGATGGAGCTTAGGTATGGCTGGATCCACTCCTAGTCCCAGACTTGGTCAACAGTTTACGTCTAAGTGTTTAGCAGCAGTCTAAAGTTCATTCACAGTTTTAAAGTGAATCACAAGATTTTAGCAGCACTTAATCATTGACTAATTTAACATTTACAAAGTAAGTTAGTAGAGTCTACTACAATCACAGCAGTGACTTAATTACAGATTATGCTTACTATCCGTTATCTAAATCAGTTCACACACAGACAGACAGAAATATATATAAATGTACAAAAAGGTATACCTGCTAAAAATTACCCTGGAATCCAGTGAAATATTCACATCAAATGCCTTGGCATTTCTCAATGGKAGAGGGGTTGAGCCTCAAGGAGTGTTTCAGCCCAGGTCCCGTCATCAGTCAGCAATGGTCCTCCGAATATCACAAACTCGAGAGTTCGTGAGCTCTGAGTGGCTGGAGGGAGATACTATGCACAACCCGCGACAGTCCAGGAGAGCTCAAAGGGTCTCRCTTAGGACCGCTGTTTATAGGTTCAAGAGGTGATTGGCTTTAGTCATCTGTGAAAATTCTCAAGGTTTCAGTAACAATGGTACTGTCCCACTTGAGTTACAACTCAGATAAGGGTGTCAGGGGATGACAAATTATCCCCGCTCTTGTCCCCAACTTGGGCCAGGCAGCAGGAGTTCCTGGTACGGGCAGTACCTTTCCTCCACCTCAGCTATGCAAGAGTTCCTGATACAGTCAAGGGACGCTTCACCTCCTGWCTCATTACACAAAGGCCAAGGTTTAATGAGAGTGAGATCCTGGAGCGGCCCAGGAGGGAGCGGGGAGGTGGGGGAATGCACCACCACAGTCATCCTCAGCAATAAAAGCTCAGAGAAAGGAGGAAGAAGGGGGATGTTCATGGTTATGGCATTTGTCTTCCCAAGTAACCATTATGTGTGCTGAACACTGCTTTCCAGTAAGTAGCTAAACATCTGCCTACCGATGGGAAGTAGTGAATGAATTCCTCCTTTTGCTTTGCTTGCTCATACAGCTTTGCTTCACTTACTATACTCGCTTTATCTCAACAGAGATTTCAGCTTTTGCTCCTCCTATTTTCTCCACCATCCTGCTGAGGTGGGGTGAGCAAGCAGCTGTGTGGGAGCTTGGCTTCTGGTTGGGGTCAAACCACCACAGCCAGTTAGAAGAGGCTAATCTGAATAGAGAAGTTTGCATGTCTTTAGTACAACTGACAAGTAATAACTGTAATGATTATGTAGATTCTGTCATTTTGGTTGGCAAATAATGTCACTCAGTATTTCAAGATTTTCATATTCTGGGTTTTCTTAAGTAACAAACTAAATACATAATATATACATATCAATTCTAAACAACAAAATGTAAACCAACTAAAAGATAAGTCCAGGTAAGTTTTGTAGGAGTTAAAATTATATTTTAAACCAGGTATAAAATCAAAGAGATGAGGTGTTTTAGAACTTAATAAATAACATCTCTTCTATTATTTACTTAGGGACCTATAGAATTTTCTAATAGAAACTTGCCCTCCCCTATATTCCAAGGGAGAGAGAAAATATCTGGAGAAATAACATAATTTTCCATGACTGTCAGAGGCTTCACAAAATTGAATAACTGAAATAGTGCATGATTACAGGTCAAAAGCTATATAATATCCAAGGACTCTAACTGGCTCAGACAATTCCATTTCATTTTCAGGTATGGTCTTGTATGTGTGTGATTTTACAAGAATAGCAGTAGCCACTATAGTTAGGTTTTTCCTGGATGATATTTAAAGCACTTTGTCATTCTATAATATGACAGAAAAAGTGGCATCAAAGATTGTATGTCAACTTTCTCTCAATGGTTCCACAAAACATTTTGTATAGTCTTACTCCAGTTCCATTTAAATCCACCATTATTAGATCATGTATCAGCAAATATAAATATATGTTTTTTCATTTTTGTTTTCCTATATGCAAATTCAATCTTTGGCACAAAAAACAATGTTGCTTTCCACCCTTTCCGCATTCTGTTGAGAAGGCTTTTACTTGTATTTTACTCGTGTTATCACCAATGCCTTAAAATATTCTGAATTCCTGTTTTAGAGTCGACTTGCAGCACCCTTTATGTCAGTTATTGGAGGTGGGTTACCATGGTACCAGAAATGGAAGATTCATGAATTCAGATGAACAGACAAAGGTCTGGAGTCAGTTCAAATCACCACTCTATTAAGGAAAAATTGTCTGCTACTCCCATATTGCTGAATCCAAGGCCATCAGTGCTCAGGACAACCTATGTGTCTAAAGTGGAGTCATGGTCAGCTTCTCAAAGGAAGACAAGGGCTTTTCATCTTGAAACTGGCACATCTGGGAATGCTTGGACACCTAAAGTATGCTGCTTGTAAGACTTAAAGGTCAAATTAGAGGTACTTAGCAAATGTAACTGACTTTAACTGTAGGCAGTGCTTGAATTGCTCTTTGAGATTCAGATGGATTTTGGTTTCATTAGTAACAATTTCAGCAGAAAAGACTTGTCTCATTGTTATCACTTCACTTTCAAATCCAAGATACTAGCACACTAATCTGGCCTATGAGGCCCTCTGCTCAGCACTGGTGAGGCCACACCTAGAGTCACGAAAATGATTAAGGGAAGGCTGAGGTGTTGGTACTGTTTAACCTAGAGAAGAGAAGRCTTGGAGGAGGGGGATCTCATCAATGTATATAAATACCTGAATAATCTTTATTAATGATCTGGATGATGACCCTCAGCAAGTTTGCAGATGACACTAAACTGGGAGGAGGGGCTGAATTTGACTTCAGATGAATCAAAAACTTATGGTATATTCCCTTTCACATATCTTAGTGATCTAAGATAAACCCCCTATAATCCAAGAGGAAGMAGTGAACGACCTGCTACGCCACCTGGATGCTCACAAGTCTATGGGGCYGGATGGGATCCACCCGAGAGTGCTGAGGGAGCTGGCGSAGGAGMTYGYCAAGCCACTCTCCATCATTTATCAGCGGTCCTGGTTAACGGGGGAGGTCCYGGACGACTGGAGGCTTGCCAATGTGACGCCCATCTACAAGAAGGGCCGGAAGGAGGATCCGGGGAACTACAGGCCTGTCAGCCTGACCTTGGTGCCGGGGAAGATTATGGAGTGGTTCATCTTGAGGGCGCTCGCAAGCCATGGCCATGTGCGGGACAACCAGGGGATCAGGCCCAGCCAGCATGGGTTCATGAAGGGCAGGTCCTGCTTGACCAACCTGATCTCCTTCTAGGACCAGGTGACCTGCCTAGTGGATGAGGGAAAGGCTGTGGATGTGGTCTACCTGGACTTCAGTAAAGCCTTTGACACTGTCTCCCACAGCATTCTCCTAGAGAAGCTGGCAGCTCACGGCTTAGACAGGTGTACCCTTCGCTGGGTGAAAAACTGGCTGGACGGCTGGGCCCAGAGAGTTGTGGTGAATGGAGTGAAATCCAGTTGGCGGCCAGTCATGAGCGGTGTTCCCCAGGGCTCAGTTTTGGG
>JAYKAV010001222.1:1333966-1355973 GCA_035582835.1 Phoebastria nigripes
GAAGACCCGGGGAACTACAGGCCAGTCAGTCTCCCCTCTGTGCCTGGGAAGATCATGGAACAGATCCTCCTGGAAGCTATGCTAAGGCACAGGGAGGGAGGTTATTCAAGACAGCCAGCGTGGCTTCACCAAGGGCAAGTCCTGCCTGACCAGCCTAGTGGCCTTCTACGATGGAGTGACTATATCAGTGGACATGGGAAGGGCTACAGATGTSGTCTATCTGGACCTCTGTAAGGCCTTTGACAGGGTCCCCCACAACAYCCTTCTCTCTAAACTGGAGAGGTATGGATTTGATGGGTGGACTGTCCGGTGGGTGAGGAATTGGTTGGATGGTTGCATCCAGAGGGTAGTGGTCAACAGCTCAATGTCCAGATGGAGATCGGTGACAAGTGGTGTCCCTCAGGGATCCGTATTGGGACCAGTACTGTTTAATATCTTCATCAATGACATAGACGGTGGGATTGAGCGCACCCTCAGCAAGTTTGCAGAGGACACCAAGCTGAGTCGTGCGGTCAACAAGCCTGAGGGAGGGGATGCCATCCAGAGGGACCTGGACAAGCTCGAGAAGTGGGCCCGTGTGAACCTCATGAGGTTCAACAAGGCCAAGTGCAAGGTCCTGCACCTGGGTCAGGGCAACCCCTGGTATCAATACAGGCTGGGAGATGAAGGGATTGAGAGCAGCCCTGCCGAGAAGGACTTGGGGGTACTGGTGGATGACAAGCTGGACATGAGCCAGCAATGTGCGCTTGCAGCCCAGAAGGCCAACCATATCCTGGGCTGCATCCAAAGAAGCGTGGCCAGCAGGTCGAGGGAGGTGATTCTGCCCCTCTCCTCTGCTCTGGTGAGACCCCACCTGGAGTACTGCATCCAGCTCTGGAACCCTCAGCACAAGAAAGACACGGACCTGTTGGAGTGGGTCCAGAGGAGGGCCACAAAAATGATCAGGGGGATGGAACACATCTCCTATGAAGAAAGGCTGAGAGAGTTGGGGAGACCTTATTGCAGCCTTTCAATATTTAAAGGGGGGGCTTATAAAAAAGATAGTGGCAAACTTTTTAGCAGACCCTGTTGCGACAGCAYAAGGGGGAATGGCTTTAAACTAAAAGAGGGTAGATTTAGGCTAGACATAAGGAAGACATTTTTGACGCTGAGGGTGGTGAAACCCTGGCACAGGTTGCCCAGAGTGGTGGTAGATGCCCCATCCCTGGAAACATTCAAGGTCAGGTTGGACGGGGCTCTGAGCAACCTGATCTAGTTGAAGATGTCCCTGCCCACGGCAGCGGGGTTGGACTAGATGACCTTTAAAGGTCCCTTCCAACCCAAACTATTCTATCATTCTATGATTCTATAATGTTGCTGGTGTACAAAGAAAAATAAATGATTGTAAGGCATCTTTACTGGGTCTCCTTTTAGCAAAAAAAAMCTAAGACATGTAGTGGTCAGATGGCAAGGCTATTTTATGAGGAGTTAGTGATCTACATAATGGCTAATCCAGGTGCATGTCTTGGTATCATGGATACTGTGTGACCACTATTTAATATAGGTGTATCTGATCATTAGCATAATTAATCAATGTATAGTCACTGCACATATAGTCAATGTGTATTTATTCCTATATATATATACAGTGTATTGTCTTGCCCACTTGAAATATTATATGCACCTGTTTAGCAACTATAGCTTTATTAATGAGATAAAAATATTAGAGTGTCTTGTACAAGGGACTCCTCAAATCTGAGTCCTCATTCCAGGTTTGTTTGCTGTCAGTGACTCATAAATCTGTGCTGTGCACAGGACTCTATAAAAATACCAGTGAACTTGAAGGTGGTGAACATTACCATGGATAGGAGAACACCTGTCATCCTTGCTTGCAATGGTACTGAAATTGCTGTACATAAAGTCAAGAGAAAAGGAAACAATCATTAGAACTAATATGTTTGCTTCAGTAGCTTAGAGCAGAAAATACATAGAAAGCAAAATAAAAAATGGGGCAGAATGACAGTAAAATGTGAAAAGTTAGAGATTTAGTTGAGTATTGAAGCAGAAAATATGAGGGGAGATAAGTTAACTTTATGTTACCTGTGATTGAATGCCAGTAAGGCACATGTTAATTGTGAAACCTCCTAACAGTAATTAGCCTGCTGAACAATTTCTTAATGAAACAGTGAAAAATGCTGCACTGCTTGCAAAATTTGAAAGATCTGATTTGAAAATCAGACAAAAGACTGAACAATGTAGTTGATATTTCAAGATTTTAGGCAATACTTTCTATAGATTTTGGTTAACTGTGACTTACATAACAAGAGCAAGGAAAGTGTTATGGAACAAAATACTTGGAGTTCACAACTACACTAGCAAGTTTTATCTGCTTTCAAAAATCCAGTTCAGGTATGTATCTCCTAAAATCAGAAGAAATAAAACCATGTGGTATTGACTATTGCACCACAAGAAGTTAGTAATCATTTTTATGTTCTGATGCTTTGGCAACTTTTCACATACTTGAGATTAATAAAGTATTTAATTATTTTTTGTAGGTTGATCAGAAGCTTCAGATAATGAATAGAACACATTTATTGCCAGAAATATTGCTGTCAACATCATAGACATGTTCCTCTGCTTTTACGAAGAATGTTTCATGTCATTGAAGACAAAAATCAAAACTTTTTTTTCACTTTCTGCATTTTAGGGGCCTTGAGGTGAACATAATAGTTTCTAGACATCTYTAGTACTGATCCTCCCAGAGAAAATTTAACTTCATCTTTAAAATTGTCATTAATGGGATTGTGTTATAAAGAAAATAAAAACACTGTAGTCCAACAGGGAATTGCCAAATTTGAAGAGTTGTCACAACCTATGTCACAAAACATTTATCATATTAAATAAGTGAGGTATCTTTGAGTAGAGACAAAGAAAGGTAACTTTCACTGTTTTTTTGTCTTTTTTTCTAAGATGAAGGCATAATAGAAATATACACATTAACAGAGACTGAAATCTCTAAGAGAACTTGAGAGGCTGAGATGTGAGATACTAATGAGAGCTGGACACCAATCTGTCCAAATAGAAAATGGATGAAGTGGGAAAACAGATTTTAAGCTTGTTAAGTTGGAGCACTGAAGACTTAAACCTATAAACCTATATAAGAGGGAATTTTCTAACCTGACTATTGGTTTTACGACATGTCAGTTTTTAGATATGCAAACTGAAATATTGTGAAGTGATTATTGCTGACAGTCTGGAAAACAGGCCTTGCGATGGTGTCTCAGTAGTGGAGGCATTAAAAGGCACAAAGTAATTTGGTAATTGAGGTCACAGAACATTCTCAAGTGCTTTTAATTTAAGGCATAGCTTGTTATTCTGATGATGGTAGTTATAATGGGTTTTTTTCGCTGTTTGTTTTTTTTTTTTTTTTTTTTAAATGTGACTGTATATTCTTTCCCAGGTTGAAAATATTACAGTATTCCATATGAAAGAAGAAAGATTCTTCCATAACTAAAATATATTTGAAAACACATAATTTGGTTATAAATCATATGTCTGCTACATTCAAAATTGAAACAGTTGAAAATGTTTAAAAGAAAAAAAATGTGAACATGTTTTCTTTAGATACCATGATATTTAGATAATTAAAATTACATTTGTAGTGACTTTTGCCTTGAACTATATAAAAGGTGATATGTCAGAAAAAAAATGCCAAGGGATGCTCACAGTAATCAATCAGAGCTAGACGCATACTGACTCTTCAGTTATATTTTTTTATATATATATATATATTTATTACGTATCATATATAACATACACAACATAAATACATGTGTTCAAAACAGCAGCATTGATTTTACTCAAACTACTGAAAGCATTCATCTTATAGCAAATATTGAAGGTTCATCAAGGAAAAACAAAAAATCTGCTTCCAAAAAAAGTTTGGAACTGAAATTAGAACTGGTTTTGTTATTAATCACTGCTGATGTGAAAAAAATATGATCTAGTAAGTAAACTGAAAAGAACAGGGTGACTTTAATAGAAAGGAAGTGGGGAGAAAGCATGATAACATAACTCAAAAATGTCAGGATGATTGAAAAAAAGGAAAGAAAGAATGTTTTTCATGTCTACTATAAAAAGATAAGGAATATTTAAACAAAGGACTCCTAGTTAATGGTTTGGGCTTTTTAAAAGTAAGGATATCAAAGTGTAAAATGAATTAAATAGGAAGGTTACACCATCTTCATAACTAGAGATCTTTAAAATTAGTTTTGATTAATATGTGAGATGTAAGAAAGAACAAGATATTTGGTTCCAGACCTATTTTCTGTGGTTCTAACACAGAAATTACTTGTATCCCTAATAAACATTTTTTGGCAAAGAATACTGTAATTATTTTAAAGCAGGTTCTAAGGAAAAAGGACTTAATCACTGAAGACAAAGGACTTAATCACTAAAGACAAAGGACTCCATCTAATACAATGTAATAACCCATTTACTCTTCACAGCAGCCCTCCTGTAGCAAATTCAAAGACAACTTCAGACTGGTACCAAAAATAATAGTACAACTCTAGTTAAATTGATAATGTGTGAAATATATAAACAGTGTTTTGGAGAAGTGTGTAGGCAAGAAAAAATTTAATAAGCAGGTTGAGGCATTAATTGGATTCACTTTGCCTGAGTATATTTAGGCCCATAGATGCTTCAAAGAAAAGAAGTGTAATATCATATTAAGACTAAGGAACGGAAAGACAATTTCCTCTTCAAAGCAGCTGTGGAGCATATACATTCATATACAGAGACAATGATGGCATTGGGGAAGAGAAAAATTAAATTACATGAAGTGAGAATGATAAATAAAATTAAACAATTCCATAGCTGTTCTTCAAATAAACAGTAAGTCCTATCATAATGGATTTTATCAAGTGAAAGCCAGCTGGGATAGCAAGGTCTCGTATGCTTACTCCAACTGGTCCTTATGTGACAGAGAAAGGACCTGTAATACTCTGAACCAAAGGGATTCCAAAGGTTACAACTTATCCAGTGATTAATCTGGGAGTCAGGAGATCTRTATCTTATTCCCCCTTCTCCTTACAAAAAGGAAATGCAATTATGTGGGCTCACAGCTGATTGCTTGTGGATTTGACGTAAGGTGACACTGCCACAAAGGGTTTGGAGAGCATTTCRGAACATTGAGTTGTCACAGAACTGCCGGTGGCAGGCGCCTGTCTTCTGTCACAGTGAGACAGATTAACCCATGGTGGATTTGGATACTGGGGTTTATTTAAGAACCACTGAGATTAGAGCTTTTACCCTACTTGATTATTTAGCATACTTGCTCACTCACCTACCATGCTTGCCAAAAGGGAGTCCATAATCATAAAGACATGCTTTAGAAGAGCTGGGTGCCACTGAATGGGATCTAAATTATTCAGCCCTTGAATGAGAAGTTGTGTAACATTGTATTTTTCAAAAGACAGTTCAAATCAATGACAAAACCAGAATGGGATGAATTTTAAATCCTGACTCGATGGTAGGGTTCAGCTCCAGAATGTAGGTATCTAAGTACAGGAGCCTACAAGTGGGTGTTTAATGAGAGCAAGTTGTTAAAATTTACCTTCATAACTTCATTTTAGTCAGTGGAAATCTAGAGCTCTATGCAGTTACTTAAACACAGGCAGATGCCCTAGAGTATCTGAGCCAAGTGCACCAGGCTATGAGAATGACACAGAATTCATGAAACACCCATTGCCATCTTTGCTACTGCTCGAGGCCAGAAGGGATATCCTACAGAAACTGAAATTACATTAGACATCTGTCTTTATGCAAATAAATACCACTCTAAGAGTAAAATTCAATTGTCTCCATTTAAGTATCTGATGTCATTTGAGATGCCTTGGGCTATTGAAAACGTGGTACTGGAAACCAAAATATTTCTGGAATGACAGCTGGAGTTTTTACTTACTTGGAAGTGGTAAGCTTACTTTTATTCATAGCTGAGTACACAGGAGCCTTGCCCAAGATGAGAGAGTCACAGGTTCAAGCCTCCTTCATCTCTGATCAGATTCAAACACGCATCTTTCACTAATCTGTAAATTATTTTAGGCAATAGCATAGCCCGCTTATGTTGAACCTGTGCAAAATAATTTAAGATCTATTTGGCCCATAAATGGTCATAAAAAAAAGAAGCATTATGATATAGCTTAGCAATTAAATTACTTATAAAGGCTCAATTTTTTTCTGAAATGTGGTTTCACATTCTATGAGATTATTTTGTATTTGTTTAAGGCCAAATAATATTAACAGTGTAGCCATTGTAGCTATTTGCAAAATAAGATCCTACTGAATAAAATATGGTTAAAATCCAACTCAAAGGGTTCTATTCCAGCTTTCGCTGAATAATATAATCCTTACTGGCAATAACAGAAATCAGGGAATGGGGAAAAAAGACATTGCTGCAACTGCATACATTTTCAAATTTATTACCAGTTTCAGCTTATTTTTATGTAAGTGTAATATGAACAAACTTGAAGACTATCATTGCTAGTATTGTTGAAAATATACTGTTGTCTCTTTGTCCCATATAAAATCAGAAGATAATTAGATTAGCACAATTAGAGGATAAAAAATTGTCCTTCTGAGTGTTAAAGTATAGCCTATGAAAATTCTGTGAGACTGCAGAAAAATGACAGTTGTATTATTTCATGGCTATAGTCTGAAGTTTTCAGTGTCTGTAAGAATAACACATTTTCAGAGATTACAGCATAAGTGACACTGTGTAGCTAAACTATTTAGCTCCAACTCATCAATAACATCAGTTAGCATTATCTAAGGATAGGGCTTACATGTTTTCATAAATAGGAATTATGGTGAGATTTTGGTGGAAATTTCCATGACATCCACATTAATAACTCTGACTGAATTAGTAATGATCACTATTAACACAGTGAATATCAAATGTGTTGATAATGATGGGACATCTAAAATGAAAGAGAGACATAATAAAATAAATTCTGACATTATGAATTCATATGGTGCTAATACTAATGGCAATGATCATAGTTAAATCATTTGGTATTTTCACGGGTAGAATATGCCCAGTTCTGATGGACATGCAATATAAGTATCAATAATGTCCTTAGTTTCAATGTCCTACTTTGTTTACATCAAAGAACACTAAGTATTTTGAAAATTGATTATTACAATAAATCAACTGGTTTCTCAGTAAACAAAATAGAATGGTATTTGCCTTTAACCACAAAACCAAACCAAACCAAACCAAAGGATCTGCCATTTGCCCTCGCATAAAGCTATTGTTTCCTGGCCTCTGCTAGCTGAGGGATCACACTCCTGCTGTTCACAACATGGGACAGTATAATGAATTTGAGTGGGAGAAATTACTGAAAAAAGAACATAATTTGTTGGTTTGAATATCAAAAAGAAACCAGCTGCATACAGAAGGAATATATCAAGTACTGAGTAGTAATTAGCCCAAAAGTATTATCACCTTAATCTATTAGTGACTGGAAAAACTAGTTTACATTGGGGAGAAAAAAAAACATAAGGTAGCCCAACAATCTATGATGGATTTTAAAATATTTCTCATAGGTTAAATTTACGTTCATCTCCATCTGAGGATGATAGACACTCTGAATAAGGTCCTCATATAAGCTCAAGATATCATGTGTCCCAGTGTAGCCAGAATGAAAAGCAGCTTTACCACACATGAAAGCTACACCACCTTCTTTTATTTATTTATTTATTTTAAAATGCAATGAATGATATCTAGTTGCCTGCAAGAAATTCTCTTTTCAATCCTAAACTGGTATGAAACAAGTAAGTCAGAAAAATCCACAGGGAATCTTTCTTTTTAGTATATCAACATCTATCCAATAAACTATGAAAATCTTTATTAGTTATTCACAACACATAAGAATTTTTTAATTGAAACATCCTGATAGAAACAGTAATGAGCCAATTAAATGATAGTCCTAATGATTAGAATTTATTGGTGTACATATTGCATGCATACACTTTTATTTCACAAATGGCAGTAAAAGTCATGTCTTAGACATACACTATTGAGTTTAAAATAAAGTGTGTTTTGTAAGTCCTTTAATTACTTGTGATTATTAAAAGATTTTGATTTTTTCTTTATATTTCATTCTTTTCTATACCAGGATATCTTCAATGAGCCTCACGGCCACTGGAAGATTACCTGTATGTCTACCTTCCATTCACTAACATAGCAAAGATCCTGACCTGCAAAGCGAGGGCATGTATATCTTCATGTTTCTTTTAAAATGGAGTTAGTATTGACATGGCTTTTAGTATTTAATTTTTATACTCACTTGCTACACAGAGTTGTTTCATTGCTAGGGAAAGCTTGCTTGGTTAGGTGTTTTTACTTATGTATTAGAGTAGCTGGCATGAGGCTGATTTCATTGTATGTGTTTTCAAAATTTCTTTCAAGTAATTTCTCCCTTAATTTTGGACCCATTTTTTGTCAATGACTTGCTCTTCAGAGTAAGTGTAACGCACTTAAAATACCTCAGAGGGGTCTAAAATGTAGAAAAAAATGTAGAAAGTAGAGGGGACTAAATTGTAGAAGAAAAGACAAAACCAGAACATTTGTCCTGGAAAGCTGCAATGTTTTCTAGATAATTACTGCAAGTAGCCTTACAAATAATACCAGTTTACCATTTAAACAGACAAGGTAAGCCATTTAGCCTTTGTTAAAAGTAATTGGATATACTGTGCTGATTCTGTTTTGTAGTGATTATTCCAGTAAAAGAGATTTAACTGGATGTCAATTAAAGGTCAAATCTTGTTCCCAGTGAATTCAATGTAAGTTTAATCCTTGATTTCAGCAGGACTAGCATTTCATTTTAATGAGTTATATGCTAGTAGAGATAACGTAAACCTAATAAAATATTTCCACAAGGTAAACTTAGCCTGCTTTTAAAATGCAGATATGCAAATCTTTATCCAGGTGGCCTCATGTGAAGTTACCTTAACACTATGGAAAGGATTTGAAGGTAGTTTTGTATCTATGTATTCATTTTTGAATTTTTTAATAATATTTGAGTTCAGAACTATTATGATTCAGAAGATTCATATCAACCTCTGTGTTTGCATGTTTTTTGCTTTCTTGAGAAAAAGAGGAAGGTTTCTGGAGGAAAAAAAAAGAAAAAAAAAAAGGAGGGATCAAAACGGATGTAAAATCAAGCGTGTTTTAACTCATATTCCTCGCCCTAGGTATTATACCAAAAACGATTAAAGAGAAGTTATGATCGTATGTTTCTCCATACAAATGTAAGTCTAAAACCAGCACTGCAGTCATCCTTATGATGCCTGAATTGCTGTTGTTTGTGTGAGCACTTGGGGGCTTCTTAAGAAGCCAGAAGGATCTATGTACAGTATATTCGCAGGCACTGAGTGATTCTGCATTAAAAGTATGATATCCTAGTATTGCATGACACTTGCAGAGCATGGAATTTGGAATCCTCTACAGATGTGCAAACAACTGTGCATCTCAGATGCATCTGACACAGTCAGCATCTGACCAACTGCACATTGGCTGCTGACTAGCAGAGCCCCTTTTCAAAATCAGGGTCCAGAATCTTGAGGTCTGTGGCTGCATCTACAGTGCTGAACGCAACCAGCCCATAAAGTGTGTCCTGTTTCCAAGACAAAGCGGTACCCCCSAGATTACTCAGGGGCAGCCTCTCTATTGCAGACTGATTATGTCCAGAACATCTAACACACAATTTTGAATCTCTTCTGGGGCCATTGTGATGTCCGTGTGGTATTAAAACATGACAGTTATTTCCTGTGAGGTGTGCCTTTTTTTCTTTTTCCTCCCCCCATTACAAGTGTGTGAACAGTATCAGAGCTGCATGGCAATCATCTGTGTGATGCCATCATAACTTAATTTTAGGGCATGTGTTTCTTATACTTGGAATATGGAGGTTATGTAGAGTTGTTTGATCTGCTAAGTCCAATGGGAGTGTGTTGGAGGGCTATGTAAGGCAGATGGAGCCAAGCCTGGAATAGTACTGCCTAAATTGCCTTTTAGGAAAGAGTACATCTTAACTCCTGAACACTGACTGGGCACTGTGTCAGAGCATGTTAAGTTGCACAAAACCATGCCAGTAAATATGTTAAAATAAAATTTAAAAATATCACAAAAAAAACCCCATAAAAGATCAGTGGATCACTGCTTGTGCTTGTTTCCTGATAATCCTTCATTTAGCAGTATAAAGGCCTTTTGTTTTCCACTTTCTTTCCTTAGCTGTCTCTGCTGACATAACAAATACAAYAGCAAATCTGGTTAACTACATAAAATTATTCTTGAATGACTAGRCTTTTCTCATTCCAGTGTCATTGCTTTGAGGATCACATCTTCATCACTTACAATTTGTTTGCAGTATGAATGAACAGRAACGTTCTCCACCAAGTGAAGATCCTTTGCTAGATATATTATGAAGATTTTCACTTTGCAGATCATTGTGCAAATACAAATTAACCAAATGCAAAGAAAATAAATGATAAAAAAGTCAGAAAATAAAGTCACTACAACTTTGGCCCAAGATCAGTTCAMAGGGAATGGAGAAGGAGTAGAGCTAACAGTGAAAAGAATCAATAGGTGGCAGGCAAATTCTACCTTTTATATAGTGGATCATGTGCTTATAATTAATAGTTTCTAGTTGTATAGAAGAGAACAATAGAACAATACATCAATAAGGATAATCTGTTCATCTTATACATAGTATGGCTGGCAACACAGCAACACTTTTTATGTGGGTTTGATAATTTCTATTGAACAGGAATTTTGGACGTGTTGCAAAAGATTTGTTTTAAACAACTGAATTCTTCAGAAGTGCTGTAGTATTCAGTAATGAAAAAAAAAATATCTTGAGCACTACTATATATTTATCTGTTGTATTTATTTATTTAGTCTTGGTTCTGTTGGCAGCATATGCCCATACTAAAAAAAAGAAAAATGTTTACTACAAACAGGATGCCACTGGAGCTCAGCTAAAACATTAATTCCTGCCTTACAGTACTGGGGGCCAAATTCTGACAGGCATATGGAAGCAGGTCTAATGCTAACTCCTCCAAAATAGCAGCACAGATGTGTTACCAAAGTATCATTTTTATGCTGGGTAAACGTAGTATTTTCACACATTAAGTGTACACRCAATCTGCAGACAGATGACATGGCTGGATGAAGCAGCAGACAMATAAGTATGAGGTCAGGAATAACCTTAGGCCACATATCTGTGCAGTCCTACATGGTATATTTCAGCTAGTTTCGTTGTTAGTCAGAAGTATAAAAGGGATTGTTAGTATTTTTTATTTCTTAAGAGTAGAAGTCCCTAACATGATGATACAGACGTGAATAAATTTTCCAGAAATGGTAATTTTCACACCAGATGGTCTAAACCTCTAGTGAAGGGAGGAATGGGCCATTATTGTGTCTGCACTGGAAGACCATGGCTTAAACAGAAAGACAAAAAAACCCAAACCAAGCAAGCAAAAAACCTTTTAAAATTACATTTTCCTCACGCACACACATGCACACATAAAGACTACAATTGTGGAACAGAGAGGTGGCAACATTTGCAATATTAGCATTAGAATGTGTGAAAAAATAACCTGTTTAGTGTAGTGTTAGCGTGACATTCAGCTAAAAACATAAATTTATGCACTGCTTAGCAGGTAGCCTAAATAAAAACCAAGGTAGGAAAACTAATGTTCCATGAAAAATGATATACGGCGAGAAAGAAAATGTGTAACTAAGTGCTACACTACTTTCTGTTTCTCTCTGAGTTTCAGAGAAGTGTCTGGCAAATCTTCTTTTCATCATGATCTTTCTGATAATCCCAAATACAACTTTTCTAAAGAATACACTCTAGATGCCTCATCTTCTTTCTAGAATAGGGAGAGAAAAGAACCATACATATAAGTCATGTTTACCTTCTCTCTCTTCTCAGAGGAGTTTTATTCTCTGTGGATAATTTATTTATCTATCTATCTATCTATCTATCTATTTATTTATTTTTGTAGTAGTTACTATCTGGACCTTACAGCTACATAATAATGGTTTTAATTTACTCTTTATTAGTTGTAGAGTATATTTTTACAGTATTTATGCACTTTCTCGAATCTGTAGGAATTCAAGAACTATGCTGGCTCATGACTTGGCTGCCAGCTAAGTTTGAAGCTTACAGCTCCCAAAAAATCTCTCTTCACTACTGAAAGGTGTTTTGATGAATGTCTTTCTAAGACAGAAGACAGAATTAATTTCACAGAAGTATATTTTAATACTGTGATAGACGTCAAGACTCAAAGTAAAAATTATCTGCATCTTCTATTCTAAGGTATCTATTGCTTTTTGTCAAGATTCTGTCTCTATCTGCAACAGAAGCTGTAGAAATAAGGTAATTTTCTGCTTAAAAAATGAAGTTTGTTTAAGCTTTTCTTATACATGACCTGCTTGAGCCAAAATATATACCTTTACTACCTGTGGTAAGCAATTAATTGCACTTGCTGGTACTTAAAGTAGGATATTTAGATGAAGAACAATTAATAGTAAAGAGTGCTTTTCAGAAACAATTCAAAGGAGTTCAGCCTCTTATAGGAAACAATGAAAGCTACATAAAGTACTGATTTTCAGGAAGGGCTAGGATAAGATAAGGCTAGGATAGGGAAGCTTTTCCACCTGTGTGCTGTGAGCTCCACATCATCTGGCAGACTGCTGATGCACACAACTGTTAGCTGCAGCCRCTTCTGCTCTATCAAGCACATAGACAATATTAGAAAATACCCAAATGTCTAATTTTGGTAAAGCACACCATTTGTATGTTTAAGAACTTTCCTGGATCAGGACCAGAATCCTGAGTGACTTATGAGACTAAACAATTACACATATCACAGAAGCTGAGAATGCAAACAGGGAGTTTGTCTTATATTGTTAGTGTTCAAAGCAAAAAGATATTTTATTTATTTTTGGCAGAGCTGTACTCCTGTCCATTGACAACATTGTTTAAAAACAGTGACTAACAAATTTGTCTCAATTTTAGATAGATGAATTAMTGACAATATGCTAATTTAAATTTATGTACTAAAGAATGTAACTCAGAGCAATGTAGGCAATCCACTATTGAGCCTCAAAAGCACACCAATACCTAATAATTCTGTTTTGGTTTTGTGTTGATTTTGGTTTTGGTTTTGTTTAATGGCTGGCATGTCTCCAATCCAGATAGTTCTTTTATATTTCTAATAGCTTGCATTAACTTAGCTTTAATCATTCAGTTAATGCCATTAATCATCTTACAGTTCTAATTTAATCAGAGCAATTTAACAATTATGCTTTTGTAACAATGAGACCTAAGGTCAACTTGTAATTTTTAATTTTTTTTTTTTTTTCTTTTTTCCCTTGTAAAACTTCCATGTGACCTTAACATTCTTCTGCTCTCTTTCTTCATTAGTTACACCTTTGGTGCACTGTACTGGGATTTGATTCTTCCAAACATAAAACTAATTAAATGTAATCAACATCAGCAGCTTTTGTATTCAGAACAGGATCAGTTGGAAATTGTTTGATTAAGCTGGTGTATTCTCCATCAAACCTATTCCAATTGTCTTTTCATTGTCTAAATCACAATTAATTTAGTGGCTATATTTTAAAAATATGTTCTACCTTTATCATCTGAAAGAGACAAAACGCAAGAGGATTGCAGACTGATTAGAAAATAAATAGAGATTAGCAGGTATTGTACACTGTACATATCAGATGAAGAAAATATATCTTTGTATCCATCTAAAAGAAAATATCATTTATTTTATATTCATTTGCTGTTAACATTCCGATTGAAGTTCTAGCAATTACAAAAGCCAAACTCAAATCAGRTAACGTTTTAAAGCCATATATAGCCTTCCATAGAGACATATAGAAACTTAAATCTATGGGTTAGGAATTTTACTATCTGAAGGTGCTGTCATTTTGAAGGAGATCAGGAAAAGTATTGTAGGACTGAGCGTTTATTTGTTTTGTGAGTATGTTATAAGCTTCAGTTTATTTATCAGAACAGTGAAGTTAACAAAGGGACTAAGTCTGACAGACAAGATGCTGCAACAATATGCTCTGTTTTACTTTACCCATGTTTACATGGTAATTTACAAATAGATATAAGTAAGCTCATGCAGTGTTACAGACCAGCCTGTCACTAGCCAGATGCTTGTCAGCTCCAACCAGGAAGCCTTGAAGGCAAGTTAGCATGGTGCTACGGCTGAGCTTCTGCCTCTACAAACAGCTTGTTATTCTGGGCTTGGCGCTGCTCTATTTGTGACTAAACAGCTGTTTGAACTAAAAATAACTTCGGAAGAAAGCTGAATCCTGAGGAAAAAAAAGGCTACAGGTGAAGAACTACCTGGATCCTGGTTAGATGACTAATGTTAGCACAGTTGGAAAAATAGGGATAGCTGTCCAGGGTCTGCATGCAAAAGCAGCTCACGTTGACAGAGATGAATGGAGGCAAATCTGTTACTGGATGGCTGAGCCTAACACAAGCAGACGCTTTTCATCTAAGAGATGAATTTAGAAGTTGTATCACGTTGTTAATTCTAAATGTGATCAGCTAACTTCAGGCATCTTTCATGTTTATGTCCTGAAGTCCTTTATTTTAATCTGACCTCAACACTGCAAATATATATATGACTTCAGCAGGAGCAGCCAGCATATTAAGCACATTATGGAATCAGGGTCAGGATCTAAGTATTATATATGTGGTTATAATAACCACGTGACACTAAAGAATTATTAATCCTCTAACCTGCATGAAGTCATGCTTCTTAAGGTTACACCCAAATATTTTAAAAACTCAGAGTCACTTAAGAAAAGCTTTAACACAGTAAATCTGCCAGACATCTAATTTCCTGTTCTCAGCTACAGTTTAGTAATAGTTAGAGAATCTGATTATTCTAATCAGTTCCAGAACTGCAAGGTATATCAGTGAATATATTTCAAAGACCGAAGCTGGAATAAATTTCATGGAAGTATATTATAATATTGTGATAAATGTAAAGTTCTTTATGGTAAAAATTGATCTGTATTTTCTATTTTAACTATAGAATAGAATCACAGAATAACTTAGGTGGAAGGGATCTCTGGAGGTCTCTAGTCCAACCCCTTTACTCAAAGCAGGTTCAATAAGATCAGGTTGCTCAGGACCATTTTCAGTCAATTCTTGAACACCTCTGTCCTGGTTCTGGCTGGGACAGACTTAACTTTCTTCCCAGTRGCTGGGGGGGGTGTGCTGTGTTTTGGGTTTGGTATAATAGGAGCRTTGAYGGCCCATTGATGTTTTGGGTGCTGCTGGGTGGTGCTTGCACCRGGCACTTTTCAGCCTCCCATGCCCTGCCAGGTGCATGGGAAGCTGGTGGGGGGAGCATAGCCGGGGTGTTTGACCCAGCTGGCCAATGGGGTATTCCATACCATGTAACGTCATGCTCAGTATAAAAACTAAGGGGGGGGGGGGGGTCTGGGTCCCGGGCTCTCGTTCGGTTCAGCGGGTGGTGAGCAGTTGCATTGTGCATCACCTGCTTTGTATATTGTTGTTGTTGCTGTTGTTATCACTGTTATTGTTACTGTTCTACTTTGTTTTATTTCAATTATTAAACTGTTTTTATCTCAACCCGCGAGTTTTCCTACTCGTGCCCTCCCGATTCTCTCCCCCATCCCACCGGAGCAGGGGGGTGAGCGAGCGGCTGCGTGGTGTTTAGGTGCTGCCAGGGTTAAACCACGACAACCTCCAAGGTTGGAAATCCCACCACCTTTCTGGGCAACCACTTCAAGTATTTTACCACCATTACGGTAAAAAAAATTTCTTCCCTCCATCTAATCACAATTTCACGTGTTCCAAACTGTGTCCAGTGCTTCTCACCCTTAATCTACCTTTTGCTTTTGCTATGACTGTGTTTACYTGTGACAAAATTTGTAAAAACAATGTAGTCTTTTGTTTGAACAATGTAGTATGTTTAAGCCTTTCTTATATATGGCCTGCTTGGGAGAAATATATTGATTTAGAGTACAAACTAGACCATGGTCTAGAATGAAGATGCTGATGTTTTGAGACACAAACTAATAGAGATTATCAATAAAGTCATTTCTTCAGGGAGATAAGAGGGAACCATTAAGAAATACTGGGAGTGCTACAGTATCTCTTTCTTTTCTCTGTTTTAAAGAGACTTTATCGTTTGGTTCTATCCTTTTTTTTTTTAAGAAGAAAAAAGTCTCTCAAACTTAAGCTGTCCCACTTCTGTTGCCAAACGTGAAACTTTAGACAGTCTAATTCATCATTATGTGTTTTTATTTCTTTTCTTACTTCTGTGTATTTTCTTTATTAAAACTGCAATTATTTTGATGTGTCAATTTTCAGACCCTTCTTTGGGCAGCGATGACAGCCTTTGAACTCAATTCATAAAGAGCAGAGATTTAATTAAGAGTTATAAACCACTTCAAAGAATGAAGAAACTGATTTTGAGAGTGTGGTGAGTTGACCCTGGCCAGCAGTTAAGCACTCACACAGCCTCTTGCTCACTCCCCTCACTATCAGCAGGATGGGGGAGAGACTAGGAAGAGCAAAAGTGAGAAAACTCATGGATCAAGATAAAGGCAGTTTAATAAATGAAGGAATGAGAAAAAAAAAAAAAAAAAAAACAAACAAGTTATGCAAAAACAATCACTTAGCACCTCCCACGAGCAAACTGATGCCCAGACAGTCTCTAAGCAATGGCCACCTTGGAAGACAACCACCTTTCTTCCTTTACCTCCAGTTCTAATTGCTAAGTATGACATCTTATGGTATGAAATATCACTTTGGCCAATTTGGGTCAGCTCTCCCAGCTGTGTCCTCTCCCAACTTCTTGCCCACCCGCAGCCTATTCACTGGGGGGACAGAGTGGGGGGAAAAAAAAAAAAAAAAGAGAAAACTTTGACACTGTACAAGCACTCTTTAGCAATACCCAAAACATTGATGTGTTATCAACACTGTTTTAGCCACAGATCCAAAACACAGCACCGTATGGTCTGCTATAAAGAAAGTTAACTCCATCCTGGTCAGAGCCAGTACAAAAAGTAATCCAAAGTTCCACTTTTCATCTGAAAAATACCAACAAAATTTTAGCATCTCAAATACCTCATCTTTATGTACATGAAAATAATCCTCATATAACCTGCACAGAAATCCAAAGGGGAGCAAGGAGGGAGTTGGATGGAGGACCAAAGAAACTGAAGGCTATGGTACAAATGTTCTCTATTTTATTCACATATTCATTTGAGATGTGATGCAAATTTTTCACTGTGATACCTGTGAAGAATTTACAAGTTTTGCATATGAAGATTTGCTACTAAATAATTCTAAATTTTTCTAATTTTTATATTTTTTTTAATGTATATATTCTTTAGTCATATCTCCCAAGAGATCTTTGTGTTCTTACTTACCAACTGAAGTTTATAATCTTAGAGTGTACTTGTCTTAGCTTCAATTTGCTATTATAACAAGCCTGAAGAGGTTAGAAAAGTAGGAAGAAGCAGATTGTTCTACAGCTGCTGTAAAATCAGATAGCTCCATGGATTTACAGCAGCTATACTACTTATGCTCTCTTCATGTACAAGTATTTACTCTCACTACAGCTCTCTAAGAGACTTAAGATTCCAAGGCAGTTTGTTCATGTTTTCTCTGTAGTCAATGGATATAGATGGGTGCTTCCAAAGGGTAGCTAATCTAATTGTATGAAAAGTAAAATCTTCCAGAAGTTCCTGTGTCAAATCATCTTGATAACAACTTAGAACGTAAAACTTATCTTTTAAATGGTTGAAGCTGGATCAGATAAAGCCCACTCCTGCTGTCTATATGTGTAATGGAAGAAGTGCATTTTATTCTCTCTTACAGCACATTCTCTGTTCTGATACCACTGCTTTTCAGAGACTTCTCAAAGAAAATAAAAACCAGGATTCAAGGTTATTTTTTGTCAAGAATTTCTTTTCTGACCCTTGCCAGGGTGAGTTTTTATCATTCCTGGCACTTAGAGGTTGATTTCAGCAATTCTGACATAGTGTAAGGAAACAGATATTATCAGCAGGGGAGTATACACAGAACAGAATTACTTTATATTAGTATGAAAAAAAATGTTCTTCTGAAAATCAGTATAAAGAGTATCATAACAAAATAAAACAAAAACCCAAGGAGGAGAGTACCTGGAAACCTGAATCTATCACTTTTATGTATATAATGAATGCTGTTGGTTTAATAAAACTTCAGCTATCAAATTTATGATAGTTGTAAATGCCAATAAACTGTGTCTTGGTATACTTATAAATGTACTTGAAAATGTACATCACACTTTTCAGAGGTTCAGGACAAGCACAATTCACTTTCATAAGAACAGGATCTTGAAGTTCTCAGCCACTTATGTTTAGAAGCATATACAGGATTTATGTGCTGTAAGCCATTCTTTGTTGAAAAGTTTTGGCCTCTGTGTTTTCTGTAACATGCAAACACACATGAAGTTTGGGGGATCTAAAAAATAAAAGAAGTCCTGCACTAGGATTTTCATGCATATACTAAAGGAAGCCAATTTGCTAGAGCAAACTATCAACACAAACAAACAGCAAGACCCAATGGATTCAACTGCGATAAGAGAGGAACAAAGCTTTCTTCCAGAAACTACATAAACACAGAACAATGGGAATGAGGAGACCCTGAAGAAAAGATGCAGATAAACACCAAAGTTTCTGACCTACTCATTGAACGTACTTTTGCTGATTTTTATAGATGTATCTCTCAGGAGCAATCACATTGACAGACAGCAAAGCCAGGTGAGAATGGAAGAAAATATCCATTGTTAGAGCAGTAAGACAAAGAAATGGCAGGAAAAAACTTGATCTTACACAGTACTTTTCCAGGTCAGACTTCTACTGAAGTTAAAGCATTTAGGTATGAATTTTAATAATATCCCTATAGTACATACATACAACAGAAGTCACAGGCATAAGGGAATATGGCCACATGAAAGAGCACTGTAATCACAAACCAAAGAAGTTAATAAGTTTTTGATCACAGACTCTTGAGATTTGTGACTGAAAGCTGAATAAAACAGCTACAAAACCCCCAAACCAAACAACTACACCCTTGCTGCTTTTCCTTTGTCTTTAATGATCAGACACAGAAAGGACAAATCATAAGTTATTGATGTGGATGTTATGAAGCTTTATTCCTCACTGATGATTGTCAGCAAAGTAATATGAAGAACTCCCACTAAGCAGGGATGCAATATGCAGTCATGTCAACTACAGCCATTTGAAGTAATTTGTGACTTTCAACTATCCAGGTGTCATGGTTTAACCCCAGCCAGCAACTAAGCACCACGCAGCCGCTCACTCACTCCCCCCAGCTGGGATGGGGGAGAGAATCGGAAGGGTAAAAGTGAGAAAACTCATGGGTTGAGATAAAGACAGTTTAATAGGGAAAGCAAAAGCCGCGCACACAAGCAAAGCAAAACAAGGAATTCATTCACTACTTCCCATCGGCAGGCAGGTGTTCGGCCATCTCCAGGAAAGCAGGGCTCCATCACGCGTAACGGTTACTTGGGAAGACAAACGCCACCACTCCAAACATCCCCCCCTTCCCTCTTCTTCCCCCAGCTTTTATATACTGAGCATGACATCACATGGTATGGAATACCCCATTGGCCAGTTGGGCTAGCTGTCCTGGCTATGCTCCCTCCCAGCTTCTTGTGCACTTGGCAGAGCATGGGAAGCTGAAAAGTCCTTGACTAGTAGACTACTTAGCAACAACTAAAAACATCAGTGTGTTATCAACATTCTTCTCACACTAAATCCAAAACACAGCACTATACCAACTACTAGGAAAAAAAAATTAACTCTATAGCAGCTGAAACCAGGACACCAGGCTATTGTAAAACTGAAAGGGAGAGAAGTAGTGGAAAAGTGTTGTTCCATTACAATATTTTTTGTTTGTTTGTTTACTTTAGTAAAAGATGAGAAGCTATGGAAAACTAACAAATATTATAATAAAACTGGTAGGCTAATTGTAGCAAGAATGCACTTTTTATTGGCATCATTCCTATTTTCAATACTGCATCAGGTGATATAGTAAGAAGGCGCAAACATTCATAGACAGACACAACTGCAGCTTATTTCCCCTTCAAATCAGTTTAATCATGACTGTTATCACAGCTTTTCTGAATAATTTGCTAATGGAAGGGAGAACAGTGAGACAATATGAATATTATAGATGTCATCATTACAATCCTTTAACTGAACATGAGATAAAGTATTTTCAATTTAGGGTTAAGCACAATTTATTAGTCTTTTAATTAATTAATATTGTTTTGGTCTTCATTGTTTAATAGCTGACATTGCATAAACTGTCACTTACTTCTAGAGATGTTCATATAATAACAATCAATGTAATGGTACCCACTATTTCATGGCTCCTATTGAGCTGAACTCCTACAAGTGACAACGGTTCACTGGCAGCATCATATAGTGTCCTGCTAGTCATAAGATCACTAGTCATAAGAACTTAGTCTTATCTGAATTTGTCAATGGTAATGAAATGTGTGACTGAGATCAATATAATTTAAGCACCAAGATTCAAATGTTTTTTAGGACCACATTAACCGCAGCTCAGAAGTGTAAGGCTCTGTGTATCACCTTCTGATTTTTTAATCAGTTCAATGACTTTGATTTAAAGAGTTGATTTTGCTGTAGCTGATAGCATAATAAAGTAACAGTCCTTCACTCATGGCTGTTTTCAACAAGGAAAAACTAACAAAAATGTTTCATATGAGATGTTATAATTATCAAAGTTAAGATAAAATTTCATAGAATCATAGAATAGTTTGGATTGGAAGGGACCTTTAAAGGTCACCTAGTCCAACTCCCCCTGCAATGAGCAGGGACAACTTCAACTAGATCAGGTTGCTCAGAGCCCAGTCCAACCTGACCTTGAATGTTTCCAGGGATGGGGCATCTACCACCTCTCTGGGCAACCTGTGCCAGGGTTTCACCAYCCTCAGCGTAAAAAATTGCTTCCTTATATCTCGTCTAAATCCACCCTCTTTTTGGTTTAAAACCATTCCCCCTTGTCCTGTCACAACAGGGTCTGCTAAAAAGTTTGTCCCCATCTTTCTTATAAGTCCCCTTTAAGTAGTGAAAGGCTGCAATAAGGAGTAAATTAGGAGTAAATAAAAATTTGCTCCTAATTGTTCTTTGATCTTAAAAAAAATGCAGTGTTCATTTCCTGAGAAAGATCAAAAAGAGAATAAAAAACATAGAAATAAATCTGGGAAAGAGTTCTGGAAAGAAATTGAAACAGTAATATGTCAGCTGGAAAATAAGGAGCAGGAGAAAGAAGGGATGCTGTTTTATCAAGAAACTGAAGGAGAAAATAACAAATGCAACTACAGGCATATAAGATACATTCTACTGCATTAGACAAGAAATAGGTCTGGTAAATAATTCAAATTTAATTGGCTGAGAGAGCTGGATCATTTTCTGACAAAAAAAATCTAGAATCCTGGGTTTTATTAGCTGATGATACTATTGTTATTAAATTGCACTTTGCACAAGATTTGCCAATAACAAAAAGCAAGCAAATGTATTTCTACGAAAAAGGGAGCTTAAACACTACAGTTGGAACAACCTTCATTTTTTATCTTTGCAAGGAAACTGTCTTATGAAAATATACATAAACCTCTTTTTTAACTTAAAAGATGTCATGGAAAGAGGGTATGTGTATGTTGTGGTTTAACCCCAGCCAGCAACTAAGCACCACACAGCTGCTCGCTCACTCCCCCACAGTGGGACGGGGGAGAGAATCGGAAGGGTAAAAGTGAGAAAACTCATGGGTTGAGATAAAGACAGTTTAATAGGGAAAGCAAAAGCTGCACGCACAAGCAAAGCAAAACAAGGAAGTCATTCACTCCTTCCCATC
>JAYKAV010001222.1:1365105-1400655 GCA_035582835.1 Phoebastria nigripes
TTTTTTGACTCGCATGATTTTGTGGGATCTTACATGCAACCTTTGATTACTTTCCTTTGGCAATACTAAATTTCATACTCTATAAAAATGTTTGCAACTTTTTGAGGAAAGCATGGTTAGTGAAAAAGACTAAGAGCAAAAAACCTACCAAGTCCAAAAGTTCAGTTAACATAATATCTTATCCTGACAGAGTTATAACACCAGTAACTATAACTGATATGCAGGAAACAGTAAAAACACAGGTCACCATATAGAGACACATTTCAGGTGCAATCTCCCAGCTTTCACCAACCTGTTGTTTAAGATTAAAAGAAATCAAACCCTAAAATGTTTTTTTTTACACTGTAAGTAAGAACCAACCCCCCCCCCCAAACTGAAAAACTCAAATTTTGATGCTGCAGTTCCTGTTCTGGAGAAATATGCAATTTACCCTTAAAATAGATGCTTAGTCCATGTCCCATTCTCTGATACACATCCAAAATAAAAGGACTGAGCTTTATTTAAATGTACAGAGATATCATCTATTAAACTAAGTTCTCCCTTCACTGTTCAAATGAGGTTGAAACTTGTTATTTAATTAAAATAATATTTTATTGGCTTTGATACATAATTATGTGGCTTCCAGTACTCATTTTTGATATTCTCATATATATATATCTACATATATATGTACAGATATCCTACAGATTTCCCAGAAGAAATCTACACATATAGTAATATTTTATGAACTTTTGAAAATGGAACACGTCATGTCACAGAACAGTGTATGATATGTAGGAATGATATGTAGGAAACATCTAAGTCAAAATGTTAGCATAAAATCACAGAATCGTAGAATGGTTTGGATTGGAAGTCTTTCTTTATAGGAGAGGTGTTCTAGCCCTKTGATCATTTTCATGGCCCTCCTCTGGTACAAACTCTCTTAGGGTATCTAAATCCTTGTCCTTGTTCTCACTGTGGTCTTGCCTCTGGGAAACTTGGGAGATGAACAATAAARGAAGGTGAGACAACAAGAAGAATACTTTGGTGAGATCAAACTGAATTAAGAGTGAATTTTCCCAGGTTACAACTGTTTTTTGTGATTAATCATTTTACTCTCTACAAGAAGCTTCAAAATTGTAACTTCAGACACCAAAATGTGATCCATGTAAAAGGGCAAAAGTTGACCCTTGCTGGGAAACTTTCACAAAGTTCATTAATATTTTGCAGTTAATTCTAATCAGAAAGAAACTGGAAAGAAAGATTTGCTCTGGAAATCAAAGCATAAAGATGTGTGTTAAGCTTTGTTTTACAAATGAAGAAAATATATGTGAAAAAGGGGATTTTTTTAATAGTATTTTCCTTTGTTGACTAACAGTAATCTTATCCCTACCTTCTGTGGTGCTTTTTACTTACACTTTTTTGTTTCGTTTTGTTTATTAGATTGGACATTAGGAAAAATTTCTTTACTGAAAGAGTGGTTAAACATTGGAACAGGCTGCCCAGGGAAGTGGTTGAGTCACCATCCCTGGAAGTATTTAAAAGAGGTGTAGRTGAGGCGCTTAGGGASATGGTTTAGTGGGCATGGTGGTGTTGGGTTGACGGTTGGACTTGATGATCTTAGAGGTCTTCTCCAACCTTAATGATTCTATGATTCTATAATTTTAATAAATTTAATTGCATTTGTTAGTGCTTGGGATTACCAAAAAACTATCTTGATACAACTCAGGTTGAGCATCCAAAAAGTGTAGAAATTTTAAGAAATAGCTGACAGTGTAAAACTTYATTTTATTTTTTCAGATTTAATATTATGATGGTATAATCCTTTATTAAACTATCAGAGGAACATGCTCTAGCAAAAACTATGAAGTATACAGAAAAAAAAAAAAAMCACTGGGTCAATGTTTCCCAGTAATATATTGCTGCTGGGAATTTTGTAATAAGAATTTTGATGGAAAAAGATGAAGTAATTCACTTTGATAAATCTTCTAATTAAAAGAGGTTTCAAAATTAAAAAAAAAGGAAAAATATTTCAAAATGAAACACATTGGTTTTGGTTGAAAATGATGCTTCTTGCAATGCTTTTGAAGTGATTTTGAAGCAAAAATGTTAAAAAAAAAGGTTTCTAGATGAAATCTGTTTATTGTCCCAAATTTTATTAGACATATACTTTCATGAAAAAAAAATTGTTTTTTTGGAACTGGAATTTCTTTTTTAAATTTCTTAAGTCTTGCAGGATATGAAAAGCTTTTCTATGCAACTCCAGCTAAAGATACTTTGCATTTCTATATCACTTCTAAAGCTATATGTGACCCCACATAAATAAATACATTCTTAGAATATTCTAAGTAAAGTTGTGCTTTAATACTGCTTAAAATTTAAAAATGCCACCTACTGCACTGTAATTTCTTGCTTTGCTAAAAGTACTACAATTAATCTAGTAATATATTAACAACACTCTCTCTTTGATTAGTCTAATATCTGCACATTTTTYCCCCTTCACTGGCTGTAGAAGGAACCTAGATAACTTGCTTAAAAGAGTTACCAATTATTTTTAGATAGCTGGTATTGTGTGAGATGATTCCTATGCCCCATACTGCTGCTTCTTTCTTTTCAGAGTAAAATAGGAAACAAAAATCAGGGGACAAGTAAATATATCTTCTTTACCTTGGTTATAATGCACCARCTGATGAAATCATATAGAGATTGATAAAGGTAATGTTAACATCAAATGCYACCAGTCCTGAACACTATCAAGCTGTGGCTTTCTTAAAAAAAAAGAAGATATTTTGTCTGCATAGCTCAGTCAGACACCACTTTCTATGCAGGAGACATTAGAAATGTGAAAGCTCTCCTTTCGTTTTTAGGACTTTCTCCATTAGCCATATTGATTTAAGTTTTCTTCTGGAGAATCAATGTCTTGAATGACAGCCAGCCAGACTTCAAGCACCATTTTCTTCAGTTGATATGTTGTGGTCTGTACTGTGCATTCACTAAATTGGTTTCAATCTCTGCTTCTCACGCCATCTTCCACCCACAACACAGTAAACATTTCTATTACACATACTGCATGTAGCCAGCTGAATGCCTGTCGAAGATATTAGGCAGATATCTGGGGAGATCCCCCATGACTGCAGAATTGATCACTCTGTGTTTCAGGTATCAAGCCCCAAAAAGTAATACTTAAAAAGGCAAATGCAAGTGTTGCAACATTAGTTATGCAAATAAAATACCCCCTACATGCTCCATTTGACTGAAACAAGATTGCTTGTGCTCTGTTATAAACCTGTGTATTGGATATAGGTGTCAAGGTTTTGGCAGCAGGGGTATGCAGGGGTGGCCTCTGCAAGGAGAGGGCTGCCCCATGCTGGACATAGCTGGTTCCAGTCAGCTCCAATGGATCCACTGCAGGACACAGCTGAGCCCCTCAGCCAAGATGGTGGCGCCTCAGGGAAAACATATTTAAGAAAAGGTAAAAAACATTGTGCAGCAGTTGTGAGAGAGAAGAGTGAGAAAGTATATGAAAGAAACAACCCCATGAACACCAAGGTCAGTGAAGAAGGAGGGGGAAGAGGTGCTCCAGGTGCCAGAGCAGAGATTCCCCTGCAGTCCGTGGTGAAGACCATGGTGAAACAGGTTGTCCCCCTGCAGCTCATGGAGGATCATGGTGGAGAAGATATCCACACTGCAGCTCGTGGAGGACCTCATGCTGGAGCAGGTGGATGTGCCCTGAAGGAAGCTGCAGCGCGTGGAGAGCCCACGCTGGAGCAGGTTTTCTGGCAGGAGCTGCAGCCATGGGGGACCCACGCTGGAGCAGTGTGTTCTTGATAGACTGTACCCTGTGGAAAGGACCCATGCTGGAGCAGACCTTCAAAGAACTGCAGCCCACAGGAAGGACCCCATGCTGAAGCAGTGAGCAAGTATGAGGAGGAAGGAGCGTCAGAGAGGAAATATTATGAACTGACTGCAATCCCCATTCCCCATCCCCCTGTGCCACTTGGTAGGTGGAGGAGATACAGAGTTGGGAATGAAGCAGTGAAGTTGAGTGGAGAAGGGCAGGTGAGGGGCAGAAGGGGTTTTAGAATAAAATAGAATAGAATATTTCAGTTGGAAGGGACCTACAACGATCATCTAGTCATACTGCCTGAACACTTYTGGGCCAACCAAAAGTTAAAGCATGTTATTAAGGGTGTTGTCCAAATGCCTCTTAAACACTGGCAGGCTTGGGGCATCGACCACCTCTCTAGGAAGCCTGTTCCAGTGTTTGACCACCCTCTCGGTAAAGAAATGCTTCCTAATGTCCAGTCTAAACATCCTCTGACACAGCTTTGAACCATTCCCACTCATCCTATCACTGGATACCAGGGAGAAGAGACCAGCACTTCCCTCTCCACGTCCCCTCCTCAGGAAGCTGTAGCAGGGATCGCCCCTCAGCCTCCTTTTCCTGAGGTCTTGAGGTCGCCCCTCAGCCTCCTTTTCTTCAAACTACACAAGCCCAAAGTCCTTAGCCGCTCCTCATAGGACATTCCTTCCCGCCCTTTCACCAGCTTTGTTGCCCTCCTCTGGACGCATTCAAGGACCTCAACATCCTTCTTAAATTGTGGGGCCCAGAGCTGCACACAGTATTCAAGGTGAGGCCGCACCAACGCTGAATACAGTGGGATAATCACCTCTTTTGACCGGCTGGTTATGCTGTGTTTGATGCACCCCAGGATGCYGTTTGCCCTYTTGGTTGCCAGGGCACACTGCTGACTCCTGTTGAGCCTGCTGTTGACCAGCACCCCCAGATCCCTTTCTGCAGGGCTGCTCTCCAGCCAYTCCTCTCCCAATTTATACTTGTGCCCAGCATTACTGCATCCTAGGTGCAGAATCTGGCATTTTGACTTGTTAAATTTCACCCCATTAATCGTTGCCCAATGCTCCAATCTATCTAGGTTCCTCTGCAAGGCTTCCTGTCCCTCAAGAGAGTCAACAGCACCTCCCAGTTTGGTATCATCAGCAAACTTGCTAATGGTGCATTCAACTCCTGCATCCAGATCGTTGATAAATATATTGAACAGAACTGGCCCTAGAATTGAACCCTGAGGAACACCAGTGGTGACTGGTCGCCAGCCAGATGTAGACCCATTCACTACAATCCTTTGAGCTCTGCCCTTCAGCCAGTTCTTCACCCAGCACACCGTGAACTCGCTCATCCTGCAGTTGGACAACTTGTCCAGAAGGATGCTGTGAGAGACAGCATCAAAAGCCTCACTAAAGTCCAGAAAAACTACATCCACCACCTTCCCTTCATCCACTAGGTGGGTGAGCTTATCATAGAAGGATATCAAATTAGTTAAACAGGACTTTCCTTTTGTGAACCCGTGTTGATGGTGCCTGATGACTGCATTATTCTTTAAATGCCTTTCAATAGTACCCAGTATAATCTTCTCCATAATTTTTCCAGGTACTGAGGTTAGACTAACAGGTCTGTAGTTCCCTAGGTCTTCCCTCAYGCCCTTTTTGTGGATTGGAATAACATTGGCTAGCTTCCAGTCAGCAGGGACCTCCCCAGACTACCAAGACCTTTGGTAGATGATTGACAGGGGTCCTGCYATAACATCCACCAGCTCCTTCAGTACTCTGGGTTGAATCCCATCAGGCCCCATGGACTTGCGAACATTCAGCTGATACAGCTGGTCCCTTACAATTTCAGTGTCCACCAATGGAAAGTCGCTGTTCCCAGACCCATGGTCCTCCGACTCAGGGGACAGGACAGTCCAAGATCTGTCAGTATTATTAAACACTGAGGCAAAAAAAGCCTTGAATGCCTCTGCTTTTTCTTCATCCCTATTAGTCAGATGACCRTCTTCAACAAGTATCGGTCCAATGTTTTCTTTAGACCTCCTCTTGCTATTGACATACCTAAAAAAGCCCTTCTTGTTATCTGAAACAACACTGGCCAGTTTCAACTCTAATTGAGCTTTGGCCTTTCATGTCTTCTCCCTGCATATATGAACCACGGCTCTGTAATCTTCCTGCGAAGCCTGGCCTTGCTTCCAGAGATCATACAATTTCTTTTTCCTCTTGAGCTCCACRAGGAGTTCCCTGTTCAGCCAAGCTGGYCTTCTGCCCTGCTTGCTTGACTTATGACACAGGGGAATTGCCTGCTCCTGTGCTTCTTAAAGACTGACCAGCACTCGTGGACTCCTAAGCCCTCCCCGGGTACTCTGCTAAATAGSTCCCTGAATAGCTTRAAGTTTGCTCTCCTGAAGTCCAGGGTAGCAACTCTGCTKTCCTTTTTTCCCATTACATTGAAAATTTTAAACTCAACCATTTCATGATCACTGTGGCCAAGACAGTCACCTACCATCACATCCCCCAGGAGTCCTTCTGTATTCACAAACAGCAAGTCTTGGAGGGCATCTTTCCTAGCTGGCTCACTGAGTACCTTTGACAAGAAGTTTTCTCCTACAAACTTCAAGAATTTCTAAGACCTGCTCATCATAGCGGTATGGYGTTCCCAGTTGATGTCTGGCAAGTTGAAATCTCCCATAAGGACAAGGGCTACCAATCCAGAGATTTCTCCTAATTGCCTATAGAATAACTCATCAGTGCTTTTGAGTTTTGCCTTCATTTCCTACCATCCTACTTCATTTTTAATTGGCAATAAATTAAATTAATTTTCCTCAAGTCGAGTCTGTTCTGCCTGTGATGGTAATTGGTAAGTAAACACCCTTTCTTTATCTTGACACATGAGCTTTTCCATCTTATTTTCTCCCCCTGTCCTGTTGAGGAGGGGGAATGARAGACCAGCTGGGTGGGGGTCTGGCAGCCAGCCAAGTGCAACCCACCATGACCTGAAATATCAAAATGTCCTAGAGGATATTCCTTCCTGTTAATTATGATTGCCGTTGTTGCAATACAAATGCATAACTTGGCGAGCAGCCTATTAAAGCTGAAGATTATGAGCTTAGAAGGTATTCTTAGAATACTGATGCTGCAGATGATGTATCTTTCTGATACATTAAGCAACCTGCATTTTAAGACTTACTTGAACTGGAGCTGATTTCACATCTTCGTGTTCAGTAAAGTTTTCTTTCAGGAATTTGTCTAATGCCTGTTTGAATCAGTCCTAGATTTTAGCATCCATGGCATCCTCTGGCAATGAATTTGAGACCACAAAAGAACATTTTGTATTTGCTATTTCCTTTTCCTTTTTTTCTTTTTTTTTTTTTTTTTTTTAAATTTTTTTTTTTTTTTTTTTTTTTTAATTATAATTTTTACCTTAAAATTCTGTATAATTCTGTGTAGTTCTTAAAATGATGTGGTGTAAACTCAGTTCTTTTCCAGACTGAGACTTTTTAAAGTGTTTGAAGCAGAAAAGTATGAAATTTTCATGTGACTATGGAGCAGGGAGGAAGAAAANTTTTTTTTTTTTTTTTTTTTTTTTTTTAATTACAATTGTTACCTTATAATTCTGTATAATTCTCCCCAGTTCTTAAATTGTTTAATAATAAACTCAGTTCTTTTCCAGACTGAGACTTTTTAAAGTGTTTGAAGCAGAAAAGTATGAAATTTTCATGTGACTATGGAGCAGGGAGGAAGAAAACGCAGAAGAGAAGATTCAGTGTCATATAGTATTAACTGAGAAAATTAAAAGAAATTCTGGTAACTCTGAGCAAGGATTGATTATCTGCTCTAATTTAGACATCCAGACACTAGAGATCCAGGTCTGAGCTACCCACTGTATGATCTTTTCATTGTCAATGGTGAGAAGTAGGTATCTCCAGTTGGGAACTTCTTTCATCCTACAGTAGATGTCTTTAGAAGTTTGATAAATACTTTCCTGAAAGTGTCTGTTTCTCTGCAATGGCTATCTAGCTGAAATAGACATTTCTATTTTTTACATTAAATAAACCCCAGTTGAGTGGGGACAGTACAGCTGTGATAGTTTTTCAACACTTGGAGGACATTTGTTTTAATCTATACGAGACACTGGGTCCTTAAACTAGGTTCCTTTAGCTGCCTTCAAATCCAACAAAAACATAGATATTCAGCCAGATGACACTGAACAGATGATGCAAAAAGCAAGCCTTGAGTCTCCTGGCATGGAAGACTTTCCTCAATTTCTTGAAAGAATGGTAGGGATAAAAACATTCATTGCAATCTCTTCCAGCTGAAACACTTATCATCTCTGTGGTGATAAATGACAGAATTAGTAATGCCATGTAGAGTAGTTACTATTCTGCAGCCTTTGAGGAAGTGCCTTAGGAGTGTTGCATATAAACAAATTAAAAGTTTCAATCCAGAGAAGATTTTTGGTAGCTGTGGCTCATTATGTTAACTCCAGGATCCAAGAAAAAAAAAAAAAGACTAATATACAATACATGGTGTTGCAAATTTATTTTACATGCAAGACCAAATTGTCTTTTCTGCTCAGCTTCTGTTCATTCAAATACTATGTGGGTCAAGGAAATGATGTATTTTTTGAATTCTTTGCTCAATATTTCAGTGCAGCGGTGGTGTCAATGTTCTAGCAGTCATCTCTTAAGTTCACTAGCTGAGTGTAACAGAAGTTTAATGCTCTGCAGCCAGCTTTACTTTCCAGACTATCATACACACAACCGCTCCTTTACAACATCTAAGATTTTCCAACATCAGAGAGTCACAAAAGAAGTGAACAAAGTAGTAGTTCAATCTCTAATGTTTCATACAGTACCAGGGAGAAAGTCATGATCAGTTCCTAGATATTTACTTTGTTCTTACCTAGATTACATACATATTTCTACAGTAAATTTCCATAGAAATCTGCTATTTATTCATTCATAGAAATATATTTAGTCAGTTCAGTTTAACTTTGAAGACCAGTGGATTACACACACTGAAATTCTTTATAACAGCAGTTTTGTTTACATTTCTAAGTAATAACTTTGTGCTGTGAAATATCCATGTGCTATGATGCTCTTATTTGTGTTCAAATCCTGATGAGCAGATGGAAAAATGATCAGTTCCTTTCAGTGTTGTCATTGCTTCAGTTACCATAATAATTTGATTTGCTATTTCTGGCTCAAACTATTAACTCAAAAAGAAAATTATTGTATTTTGCCGTGTGAGGTTATACTTTGAGCAACAAAACCACAYAACACCGCATGCATGTGATGCATGGTGTTGTATAGTAGTTAATAGCATTTTTCTCCTCTGTATGTAATATCCTCTTTTCAATATACAATATCTTTGATAGATGAGYTAGGTAGAATTTAACTTTGAGATCCATGAAGTCAACCATGACAGCCTCAACTTCATTTAGAAGTAATCATTACTTGGGCAGATAAGTAACCTTAAAAATGTGTATGATTGAAAATTAGTGACTTGTGCTGAGCCTTTGCACTTAGTTACATAGAGAGACCTAACATGCTCTTCATATTCAGACCTATGTAAGTTTGTATAATATAAATTGAGCCTGAAAGTCTCCAGAACCAGGAAGCCAATCATTTGTCCCTCATTTGAGACTTTTGCCTCCTGGCCTAATTCCACTGTCCTTTCCACTTCAAAATTCTGAACTTAAAATTAAGACTGTTAATGGATGAATCCCACATACTATTTAAACAGGTATCTGACTATGACTTCTGTAAAGAACTCTTACCATGCCAAACTAGAAGGTATCAGGAACAGCTGGAATTTATGCTTTGATTTATTCTGCAGTTTAGAAAAAAAGACAAAAATTTATCAGAGAAATTATTCCCCTTTTTTTCAGCTATTCAAAATTACATGAAACTGAAAACAAAAATATCTCTGAGAATTAGCTATTACAAATACCTAATTTTATCTTTATGAAATACCAGTGTTTGATGTAAACTTATTTAACAAAATACAGACCTAAAAARAGATATTTTCAGAAGCTGAACTTTCCTCAAAAATTTGTTAATACAATAAGTCTTTGATCCACCATCTGAAGCACTAAGGTTAAAGTCTAGAAATTTTTTTCGGGACATTTACAGAGCAACGTTGCTCACACTGGCAAAATTAGTTGAGAATACAGTGTTGTCCAAAAGGATAAGTGTAGCAGTTTAGAGGTTTGGGTTTTTAGATGTTATTCACGGTCTTTACAGTATTACTAAAGGCTATACCCCAAAAGCATTGGAGTTGTTTAGTTTAAACCTTTTAAAGGGTTTAGTTTAAACCTTTTAAAGGGTTTAGTTATCTATTTTGAAAGTTTTCATGTTTAAACACATTGGTTGAGAAATTTCAATTTTAGTAATTGTTCCAGAATACAGTTTCTCATCCTTCTACAGATACCAAGAAGGAAGAGGACGTTTCTACAGGGGAAAGATAAATGAGAGACACTTCAAAGAAAAGAAATCAGAGAAAAAAAAAAAAAAGTTCATATTTCAGTGATATGATTAATCTTTTTAAAAAATAAAAACAAACCTTCCACTCCCTTTACCCTGGGACAATCCCTTGCTGTTCATCCTAGGTCTACTACTGTTTCTTCCCTCTGTGTGCCCCATCTTTTGAGGTTGCTACTGGTAGCTTATCAGCTCCCTTCCACCCTTTTGTGTTGTTGCACATGGCAGTGGCCCCATAGAGCCATATCTTGTTAGTCAGAAATCACACAATCTATGTGTATGTAGAAAAATTTTGAGTTTTACAGGGCTGCCAAGCCAGAGGAACTTTGTGCTGTTTTTTGTTAATTAATTAATTTGCTTGTTTAGATGTTTCCTTTAAACCTTAAAAAATTAGCAATATTCACTTTATGAAATACATAAATCCATTTCAGAGCAAATTTCTGGAAAAAAAAAAAATCTTTTCCCAGAAATAATTTATGTCAATTAAAACTATCCCTTACCATGGGGTATGTTAATTATTATAAGAATAATAACAGGGTAAATTCCTTAAAGTAAGGGAAAGATCACCAGCTCAGTTCTGTGTTGGGACAGGGTGCAGAGTAAAAAAAAAATAATCTAGTTACGTGGAGACTTAGCTGTTCATAAATCCTGCAGGGACATGATATTCACTGGAGGGAAGACCCTGAGAGAAAGRCTAAACAGAAGGTAACAGCTTGAAGAACTGGATTACACAGGACACTCAAATTGTAGGCACATCTGTTGTAGGCAGTTGATTTGTTATCATAATTTATACTCTTAATCTTTTTGTAAATATGCCTAGAAGCAATGCAATGGATACATAGTAACATACTTCAAAATAAATAAATTAATCTGTGTAGGTGTGAAAACAGGAATTCAGTCTCTTTTCAGTTCTTTGGGCAACCAGCCATTAATACTTTCTGTAGCACTTCCAGGTACTGGGATTTTTGGATGTACATGAAAGAGGGATGATTACTAAGTATGCAATATACATATTACCATTCTGAGACAACAGCATTCCAGTCCATCTGCATAWTTTTTTTGTTCCTAGCATCTCTGTAATAAGTAACTATATGTGTGTGCACATTTATATATATGTATGTCTCTTCCTTTCCAAAATAAAAGAAAAAATAATAGCTGATGATGCAACAGAAAATTTTCAAATACTAATTCATTATTATTCTATAAYGGAGGAAGTGCTTACCAATGCATATTTTATGATCCTGCACATTAATTCCATTATTCAGAAACGCTGAGGTTATATTCCAGATAAAATATAACTCTTCCTATTTCGCACCCTAATTAAGGACAGATTTAAATTCACCTTGCAAAATGCATTAACATTCTGACTTGGAGGTACAGGTCAAATGTAAATTACCTGGCAATTATGAGTAAGAGTCCAGAAAGTGCCAGCTTGAAGTGCCTGGAGACTATTTTTGTTGACCTCATTAGGAATATTTTAAATTAATGCATAAACATGAAGAAAAAAATTGAAAACTTTTTATTTTAAGTTTTCAATTAATAAGTAGTGTTGATAATGTCTGGGTTAGAAACACTGAAAAAGAAGAAACTTTTTGAAAATTAAATAAATTAATAACATGAGAAAACAAAAAATAACAATACCAAATATTTTATATATAATTTTCAGTGATAAAACATAATTAATTCCTAATGCTATGCAGTGGTCATAAGTGGGAGTGTAAAAGCATAAGTCTCTTTCCAAAATTAGCAAGAGGAGGGTTATACAGATACAGGCTTACTGTATACAGTTATGGCATTTTAATTTTTTATATATATACTGTGAGACATCTGCTTTTCATTTTCACAGTATTAGCAGGTATTTCCAGCTGAAGAATTCCTTGCTCTGCCTTTCTTTGCCTTGTCTTTCCCTTGCCTTGTCTCTTGCTTTGCCTCTTGCTATGCCTCTTGCCTTGCCTTTTGCCTTTTCCCCTGAAGTYTTATTAGTTATTTTGTATTTTTCTGGTACTGAATTATCAAAATTATGGAAGGTAGTAGACCAAGTATGATGTAGTTTCTCAAATAATTAATGGAAAACTACTGATCTTTTTGAGCCAAAACAGGTCTGGGGCAGAGATCTTTGGACAACAGTTGACAAATAGGACCTTCTTGAGTTTCTGAACTCAAATAAATGAAGAATGCTTATTTTTACAGTCATCAAAACTAATATATAAGACAACTACCATTGTGATTGTTAGTTGCTTTTTTTGTATCATGTGAGGAATAAAATTAATTTGGAGCTAATAGAAAATGTCTAAGCTACAAGGGAAATATGATTGTCCTTATCTCATACTCATCTCACCTGTTATCAACTTCTGACTTATCTGTTTTTCACTTTTAAGAACAGGATAGGACAAGTTATAAAAACCCCAGCAAATCGTAGAAGCCTCTTTAGAAAAGAAACCTGTGAAAGGCACAACTGGGGAATCAGTGAATAAAGTGAATAAATAATGCAAAATCAGTGGTGGAGTAGGAGTTAGAGATCACTGTAACCATGAACTAAGTAGAAATTTGGTCCAATTTAGCATGGCTATATTACTGTTTGAATGTAAAGTTTGATCAGAGATTTCAATAGAAATTGTATCTTACCTAAATATAACTTTCCTAGGAAAGACAGACTGCCTCTTCTTTCCACATAAACATCTTTCCAGTGTTATAAAYTGTGAACTATAGTTCTGTTTTCTGTTCTGTTATAATCTGTAATGTCTGTGATAATATTAACAAAATAACATTATTTGTAAACACAGTTTTGCAAACGATGTCTCAAAAGTATCATGGTTTTGTTTTGTTGACTAGGTTCTTAATATATTCTCAAGGATTTAAGGGATATCTCTAGATCAGCTGCCCTTGCCCTCATGGGTGATTTTAACTTCCCAKACATCAACTGGGAATAACATACAGCAGACACGAACAGGTCCAGGAAATTCCGGAAGCACGTTGAAGATAATTTCTTGGTGCAGGTACTAAGGGAGGCGACTAGGAAAGGTGCCCTCCTAGATTTGTTGTTTGTAAACAGAGAGGGACTTGTGGGCGAAGTGATGATTGGTGGCTGACTTGGTCACAGTGACCACGAAGCAGTTGAGTTTCAAATTGTTAGCGATAGGAGGGTAACTGCCAGCAAAACTTCGACCATTTATATAGGGAGAGCAGACTTCGGGCTGCTGAAGGAGCTAGTTAGTAAGGTGCCCTGCGAACCTGCTTTTGAAGGTATTGGGGTCCATGAACGATGGTCACTTTTTAAGAGCCATCTCTTAAGAGAGCAGGATCAGGCAATTCTAAAGTGTCAGAAGTCAAGCAAGCGGGGCAGAAGGCCGGCAGAAGACCRGCAGGTATCTTGTTCTAGAACTTAGGCAGAAAAGGAAAGTGTATGGACATTGGAAGCAAGGACAGGCAACACGGGAGGACTCCAGAGATGCTGTTCACCACTGTAGGGAGAAAATTCATGCAGCCAAAGCTCAATTAGAGTTCCAGCTGGCCAGCACTGCGAAGGACAACAAAAAGGGCTTTTTTAAATATGTTAACAGCAAAAGAAGGATCAGAGATAACATAGGTCTGTTACTTGATGAGGTTGGTCACCTCACAAATAGGGACGTAGGCAAAGTGAAGATGTTTAATGCCTTCTTTGCCTCTGTCTTTAACACCAATGATGGGCCCTAGGACCCCTGGAGCCCTGCGTTGGAAGACCATGACTGAGGGGATGATAAAATCCCAGCCAACTCAGAACTTGTTTGAGGCTTGCTGCTCCAGCTGGATGTGCATAAATCTATGGGATCCAATAGGATTCATCGCAGGTTACTGAAAGAGCTGGCTGATGTCATCGCAGGACCTCTCTCCATTATTTTACAATGGTCTTGAGAGTCTGGAAAGGTCCCAGTCGACTGGAAGCTGGCAAATGTCCCAGTTTTCAAGAAGGGTAAGAAGGAAGACCCTGGTAGTTACAGGCCTGTCAGTTTCACTTCAGTGCCTGGTAAAATTATGGAGAAGGTTATTCCGGGAGTTATTGAAAAACACTTGAGAGACAATACAGTCAATGGTCATAGCCAGCATGGGTTCATGAGGGGAAAGTCCTGTTTAACCAACTTAATTTCCTTTTATGACAAGGTCACCCATCTAGTTGACCAAAGGAAGCCAGCAGATGTGGTGGTTTTGGATTTTAGCAAAGCTTTTGATACCGTCTCTCACAGTGTCCTTTGGATAAACTGTCCAGCACACAGCTAGACAAGTCCATAATGCGTTGGGAGAACAACTGGCTGATGGGTCGGGCTCAAAGAGTTATAGCAAATGGGGTTAAATCAGGTTGGTGGCCAGTCACCACTAGGGTTCCCCAGGGCTCAACTTTAGGGCCAGTGCTCTTCAATGKTTTTATAAATKATCTGGATGCAGGAACTGAATGCACATTAAGTAAGTTTGCTGATGATACTAAACTAGGAGGAGCTGTGGACTCCCTTGAGGGCAGAGAGGCCTTACAGAGAGATCTGGATAGACTAGAAAGCTGGACAGTCACCGACTGTATGAAATTTAACAAAAGCAAGTGCCGGATTCTCCACCTGGGATGGGGTAATCATGGTTGTATGTACAAACTGGGGGGACAAGAGTCTGGAGAGCAGACCCAAGGAAAGAGATCTGGGGGTTTGGGTTGATGGCAAGTTGAATATGAGTCAACAGTGTGCCCTGGCAGCCAAAAGGGCCAGCTGTGTCCTGGATGCATCGAGCACAGCATAGCTGGCCAGTTGAGGGAGGTGATTGTCCCACTCTACACTGCACTGGTGCAGCCCCACCTCGAGTACTGTGTGCAGTTTTGGGTGACTCAATATAAGAAKGACATCAAACTATTGGAGTGTGTCCAGAGGAGGGCGACCAAGACGGTGAAAGGTCTCGAAGGCAAGACTTAGGAGGAGCAGCTGAGGTGTCTTGGTTTGTTCAGCTTGGAGAAGAGAAGGCTGAGGGGTGCCCTCATTGCAGTCTACAYCTTCCTCAAGGGGGGCAGTGGAGGGGGAGGTGCTGCTCTCCTCGCTCTGGTGACCAGCRATAGGACACAAGGGAACGATATGAAGGTGCGTCAGGGGAAGTTCAGACTGGACATCAGGAAAAGGTTCTTCACTGAGAGGGTGGTCGGTCACTGGAACAGGCTCCCCAGGGAAGTGGTCATTGCACCAAGCATGTCAGAATTCAAGGAGCATCTGGATGACGCTCTTAGTCATATGGTTTAGTTTCAGATAGTCCTCCGAGGAGCAGGGAGTTGGACTCAATGATCCTTATGGGTCCCTTCCAACTTGAGATATTCTATGATTCTATGATTTTAGTGACGCAAATCAGGAAGAATTACCTGCCAAGTTTCCTTACGGAACCTCTTTTCCTGAAAGTTTTGAAGTATTTAAGTAAGATTTAAAGAAGAAAATAATGGACAGCAGTGCAGATATGCTAACAGTAGAAGCTCCTCAATTCATCAGAATTGATTATTGCAGCATGCCGTCTTTACCATGTGATGTGGTATTGGCCTTCCAGCTGTGCAGCTCTGCCATTTACAGAGCAGTTGGCTTAACTCTGTAACACAGTATAGTAGTTTGGCAGAACATTACTCTGCTTACAATACACATCAAATCATTGTGATTAGGATGAACTTAGGCATATGAGTTCATCAGGTTGTTTTCTTTTTTCTACTGAGAATATAAATAACATATGAATGATGGATTCTTTAAGGTCAGTACTGCAAGAGCATAATAGCTCTGTGAATTCAGAGAGAGAATAGCTCTTTCTTACTAAAAAAAAAAAAGCTCCTGTATGTCAAGGCTATCTGTAAATAATGAGACTGAAAAGGTTCTATGTGAGTAGTCTTTACTAATCTGTATGCTTAGAATAGAGCCCCTATAAAATATCTGTCAGTCTGCCGCTGTTCTGTCATTTCCAAAAAAATTCACTGTGGACTTGATTCACTGCTGATTAAACTTAGGTATTTAAAGAAACTTGAGATGCTTTATAGGGTCACCTGGCCTCTAGCTGCTGCTCCAGAAGTGTGTGGGTCTCCCCCTGGTCACATCTGTGGTGGTGCATTTCCCTCCTTCCCCTAGGCCTCTCTACGATCTCAGAAACTCCTGTTAGGCCTTAGCCATTGTGTAACAAGTTGGGCAGTTAAGCGTCCCTTGACTGTACCAGGCACTCTTGCATGGCTGAGGTGGGGAGCGGCACTGACCATACCAGGAACACTGGCTACCTGATCAAAGTAGGAAATGAAAGCAGGAGACAATTCATCATTCCTGACAGCCCTGAAGCATTTCCCTACCGGGATCGTAGCTCAAGTGGAACGATACAACGGTTACCACAAAATGATACCATTGTAACCACAAAACAATACCATAATTACTATCCCGGACCACCTTGGATAGCGGCCAGGATGGAAATTTACTGATGACTAACGCCAATCATCTTGCAAACCTATAAACAGCGRTCCCCAAGCGAGACCCTTTGAGCTCTCCTGGACTGCAGTGGGCTGCGCCCAGAGTCTCCCTCTGAGTGGGACGCCTCTCAGAGTTCGCAAACCCTCGAGTCTGTGAAATTCGGAGGACCGTCGGGACCTGGCCTGAAACACTCTTTGGCCAAGACACTACTTGAGGCTCAACTCTTCGCCTGTTGAGAAATGCCAAGACATTTAGCGTGAGTATTTCACGAGGGGAAATTTTAACTCCTTTATCTAGCTTAAGGTCTTTATAACCTAGCTTCAGACCTGTAAATTTATCTAGCTTAAGGCCTTTATAACTTAGCTTCAGGCCTGTAAATTTATTTAGCTTTGGGCCCTTATGTGTGATGTGTGCGTGTGTTTGTGTGTATTGATTTAGACAATCAGTAATAAGCAAAATCTGTAATCAAGTCACTTTAGTAATTGTAGTAAACTTGATTAACTCACTTAGTAACTGCTAAATTAGTTAATGATTAAGTGCTGTTAAAATCTTATGATTTACCTTAAAACTGTGAATGAACTTTAGGTTGCTGCTAAACACCTATAATCCCTTAGGCATAAACTGTTGACCAGGTCTGAGACTAGGGGTAGATCCAGCCGCACCTAGACTCCCCTCTGAGAAGGAGTTTAGAAAGCAAGGGGGTCTACTCTGAACCTYGTGATCCAACGGGAGGGCCTCCCTATCCCTTTTTGTATTAGACATAAACTGTTGTCCAAGTCTGAGACTAAGATTGGATCGAGCCAGGTCTTCTCTGAACCTCGTGACTCAATGGGAGGGTCTCCTATACCCCCTTTTCCTCAATCTCTGTATAAATCATTCCAATCCAAATTCTGACACGATTTTTCCCTGTGTATACTCAATCCATGCAATAAGTAATAGAGTGGACCTTGCCATCGAATTCTGTTAAGTCACACTTTTATAAATCTCTATTAAAATCACTTTTTGCTGATACCTTTGCTGGTGATTCTTTAAGTGGCCTCAAAACCACTCATTCACAACAACATCGTATCTGACAGCCATCTGTTTTAATGTCTTGGATAACTGATGGCATCTCAGATGTCTTCAGGCAACTGAATAAAGGTTCAAGAAGTGTTCAATTTTAGGCTGTAGACACTAAATTCTGAAGAGCAAATGTAAGCATAGTCATATCAGCTAGGTATATAAGCTCCAAATACAGTCAGTGGAGATCTAGAGATCAACTGTTTAAGCATAAATATCTAATGTCATCAGAAATGCACCCCAAGACTTCTGTCTACAACCATTAGATATTACTGTTGCTCCTGTGAGAGAACCATGTTTTTCTGCAATATGGCTGTACATCTGATCACTGCTTTCTTTGAATCAAATGTAAAACATTTAATGAAAGCTATTTTTTTAGGGTGCAGTAGATTTCTATATTGGTGAAATTTTGGTGGGAAAGCAAAATAGCAAAAATTATTTATTAATTTTATTTGGTTTTTATTTCCAGGTACACACTATGTTTATAAACATATCTATGAAAGCATCCCAGTAAGGCATCAACTCAGAAAATTGTGATCATGTCATACAGATTGGTTAAGATCATGCCTTATTTTGGTGATGTATTTACTGATAAAGAATATGACTGAAGGAAGAATCCAATAAACTGTGCTTTCTGTCCAATGGTTACTGTTCCTTCACACTTCTAATGCTTTTATAATACCTGTGTATCCTATTCTCCAAACATGACTTGTCCAATATGTCTTGGCAGAATACCATGATCAATCTTCAAACAATCTAGAAAGTTCAGGAAGTTAAATTCTACTTACTAAGCATTTCTTAGACTGAATATTGTTCTTGGCTGGAAATGCTAAATGCAGTGAATCTGCCTTTAAAATTATTTTTACTCTTGTGTATTCCCTCACTCCAATATTTCTTCTTAGTGTCATTTGAAAAMTAGACTTATCACAGCAAATGAAGTATAACACCCACAGCATGATGTCAGAGACATCTCACAGGCTGGAAGTGATCCCAGCAGGCTTTCTACATCAATTTCATCAGCATCACAAATCAAACATGCTTTCTGCTGTGTACTATTTGCCGTATGTGCTTTGTGCTGTTTGAGTATCAGGCTTCTTTAGTAATTAAATATGCCTTTCAATGCATTTTAAATAGGACAAACAATTAAGAATTATTTAAATAACCTGTTGTTTCTTGGCTACTTCCAATGTAATACAAATATAGTAATCCTTATCAGGCTCTTTTCAGGGGATGACCAAATGATGATGAGGAATTCATTCTTGAATAGATCTGACCAATGCACAAATTCAGGACTGTGTAGGAAAGAAGGTAGACTGCTTCTAAGGCTGGCTGGCTGTAACTTCAGGTCTTATTCTGGGGTACATAAAAAACAGTGTAGTACATGCAGATAACTTGCACTGATTCTGAAGACAACATGAAAGAGAGGGGCTCAGGAAATAGTTTGGTAGGTATTTCTCTCCTTGGAAGTATGGCAGTTCACTTTTTTAGTTGCAGCCAGAGCCGTAAGCTTTCTTGTCAGCAGAGGCTGTGTGACCCGCCAGAAGTTCTGAAGATCTATCTCCCTCTGAAGTCATAGCATTGTGACATATATTGCAGGCAGGAGGAGGAAAGTCTGTAGCTGAAATACTGGACTGAAAATTTCTGAAAAAAAATCTATTGTAATAACCATTTTTGTCTCTAGCTATGTCAATTTCCATAAACAATGGCAACTTTTCTTTCTGTGCCCACTATTTATAAAAAGGGAGCAAAGAGTCTTCATATGTATGTTGTAAGAATGCATTTAATTACTCTAATGTGTTAAACAATGTAGGAAAAATTAAAATCTTTGCAAAATGACATAATCCATATAGTAGACATAGGAAAGGTGAAGCATAAAATCTTCTGTGAACTTTTTTATGCTCTTATCTGAAATACAATAATTTTTTTCCTATCTTTATTGCTTTTAAGTCATCCCAAGCTCACACCAGTAAAAAATGGAGTACATTAATCAGTGTATTAGACATTAGTTTCATTATTTACTGCATTTACTTGCCTTTGAAATGTTTGATAGAAAAAAAACAAAACCAGCAACAGCAACAAAAAACCCAACCCTGAAAAAGGTCTCCTGAACATCAAGTTAAAAGTAAGAGATAGGAATCAATTAATTCCTTAAGAACATAAGTATATAGCAGTTAACAATATGGACCTGTATTTGTGTCATTCATCTCCTTTTAATTATAGCACAGTGATGGCTTTGCTACAGTGAAATCATGTGCTTCTTAGAAGAGTTAAGAACAACCTTATAGTTTGGATGTCAAGGAGAACCCCAGGTACAGACTGTCAGAACAAATTTAAAGGAGCCTATTTATGTGCAAGAGAGTTACCACTATGTATTACAGAATATTTGAACAAAACGTTCTTGAGATTTACTTTAAAGCTTCCCTGTTTGCTTTTGTTTTATTTTGTTTTATTTTGGTGTTTTTTATTGTGTTTTCTTTTTCCAGAGCACTTCAGATATTGTGGCGCTCTCTTCTTTTCTACTCTGGGTAATTGTCTTACTCCCTCTGTACCAGACACTGCTGGGATGATAATGATTAGTCTACACCATAGAGGCCAATGAGACTCTGATTCAGTAGTACTCAAAGGGAAATACTGCAGTTAACACTTGTTCTTCATCTCTGCTTCCTAAGGACAGGTTGGCATGTCCAAGATTGTCATTTCCTCTAATAGAGAACAGTTACCAACCCAGAAAAAATCTTGCTAGTTTTAAAAAATCAGAGACCAATTATAAGCATTCCAGTGTCATACATTTTAATACAAGTACCTCTCTAAAAAAGCTAAAATTTCAATGCAAAGCAGACTGTGTAAATTATTGGCCTGAAATGTGAAGATGAAATAATCCTTTAGATACTTCCTTCTTTTTTTTTTTTTTTYTTTTTTTTTCATCTACCTATCCCTGGCAGTAGCTCAGAGCTAATGGTACAGCTATTCAGAATTCTGTTGTTCGTGCATGCACAAACACTTTAGGAATAGACTTCAGTAATTTCTCAGGAGGGAAATAGCAACAATAATAACCTTGTGTACTGCTTTCTATCCAGTAAGGTAAATTAACTTCTTTTGGCTGCCAAGGCAGTTTATGCATATATATATGCATATAATAAGAGCAAAACAAAGTGACTGAAATGGCACTTTTGAAAGAAAAATTGTCCACACTGCTCAGAGTTAACAGGAGACGTCTGAAATGCATTCAGATATACTAGCAAGTTCCCCATACAGGAAAAGAACCTCTAAATTCAGAATAAGATTATTGACTATGTTTTTAAAATTAGTTCACTTTAAACATCATGTTGCTGCTGTGATTTTACTATTGATATTCCCTTAGTTTCCTTACTTAAGTATTATTATTGTTGTTTTTATTTTCTAAAGAGATTCATATTTATGGGAAATTTAGGAAAACTCATGGTAATCAGTGTACTAGGTTGCATGTGAGTCTTCTATTAACAGACATACTGTGCTGATTAGTCAAATTATTCAACTAGAAGCACTCATAGAAAAGGTGTTAAGTTAGCCAGTATCCCAAAATACAACGTAACAAAATCATTCAAGGGGAGGACAGATGATCTGCCAAGTGCCAGAGACAGAGAACAGGCAGCAGCACAGCCCGGAATACAATGCAGATTATTCTGTCTTCCAGACAACTGACTTCCAAATAAATGTAAGAATTCACCATGCTAAGATGTTTGATGGCAATGAATCATGCCAGCATAAGTACTAAATTGTAAAAATAAAGGAGGCCCAAACCCAGTACAGCATGTTGGATCAAAACAATGAGACAAATCCTCCTTGCAGAAACATTTTAACCGCTTAAAATATAAAAGGACAACTCCTCAAAACCTTTAATAGTGTAAATAGAGCAACAGTTACTTGATTTGTACTAAATACACAAAACCTGTTTAGATAAAAATCATAAATTTGGAATACAAAACATTGTTTCCAACAAAAAAGTGACTGAAACCTTCCTTTGCTTTCATGAAAACAAATGAACAAACTAACAAACACAAAAAAAAAAAAAGGAAAAACAAACAAACAAACAAACAAAACCAAAAAACAACAGAGAAATACCACAGCACTTTAATATTTAGGTAAAAATAGGCACAGTAACATATTATCCTTTAGATTACTTCTACAAATGCATTTTAAGTAAGTACCCAAATCTGTATATTGACTTAAGATAAAATAGGAGATGCATTAATCTTTACTACTTATCTTCACAAAATAAATTGTGCAACAATTCTTATAAGGACAAACTGAAGAAGGGACAGGTTCTAAGAGCTTCATGTGTGTATGTGCATGTTTTCCTGAAGAGAGGGATTATTAAGTTCTACTGAAAAAAAAATTAAGAATTTTAGCTCTTAAAATTTCCTGATTGTATTAAGCTCCTTCCAGCTATGAATTAAAGTATAAAATACATCCACCTTTACTGCAAATACTTCTTTCCAATACCAGGCAAAAATTCTTTTAAGACTGCAATTATTTAAAATATCAAACCACATTTGGTTTAAGTACTCTTATAATACTTTACATATACATACGTATATTACTAGTCATTAAAAAATTGAAATAAACAGTACTGAAATAATTAATTGCAAAAATAAAATTCTTCATTTCATGTAGAAATTTATTGGACTGACAGTTTTTGTGTTCACCTAAAGATGTCATTGTAACTGTGAAGAGACATGTTTTCCTGAATTTGAAATATCAGTATTATTAGGGTATTAACATTTGTATTCAGAAATATTGCCAGATTACATATTTCAGTGGTTTTTAATGGCTAAAAAATGTACTGTTTCCAGGATTTACCATGACTTGTTTCTAGATAGATTGTGACTAAATATGTTTCCCTCAAACTTTCCTGATTTCAACTGAAATAATATATATTTAGGAGATATTTCATTACAGTTAATGTACTCTTGTTAAGATGTAATCTATCAGAATTTAAAGTCAAAAGGGTCTGTAACAGCAATGCTATGAAGATTTTTTAATTTTTGTATTTTAATTCATGTTGTTAGCAATGTGGGTTCTTTTAAAAATAACTACCTTATTTCTATAGCAATTTTTACAACACCTGATAACAATATAAAAACATTTTGTGTAAAAGCACAGTCTATGTTCAAGATACCAAAATAAAATCATACATCCATGTCTATTCATTTATCTATCCATCCTTCACCTGAAGGCTTTTATGATTCTTCATTCTCTGACTGATCCCAAGTTCATCATCTTGCTTATGGTCTTTGTAGCATGAGAATCCTGCTTCTGTCTGAAACTTAATAATGGTAAGTCCACCATGTTCTTTCGAGTCAAAGGAGTAATCTAAAAATCTTACCGTGAAACTTCATTAACAAGTGAAGTTACCAGTGTTTCACATGACATGTCAAGTTTCACATGACAAAACCTAACAAAACTCCACACTTCTATGGAATAAGAAGACAATGGTATGAGTTACCAAGTTATATAAAACATAAAATATAAAAATATGGGTTCATAGAATCATAGAATGGTTTGAGTTTGAAAGAACCTTTAAAGATCATCTAGTCCAATCCCATGTCATGGGCAGGGACATCTTTCACCAGATCAGGTTGCCCAAAGCCCCGTCCAGCCTGACCTTGAACACCTCCAATGATGAGGCATCCACAACTTCTCTGGGCAACCTGTTCCAGTTTATCCTAACTAAAAGAACATTCCTTTCAACTAAAAGCTAACAGTCTGTGATTGTTTCCAACTCCCCACTTCTGAGCTAAGATAATACTGGGTGTGCCACTCCTATAGGCTTTGTTAACATTGAAATGATTGTTTTTCCTCACCTTTTCTTTCTCTTTTTTTTCCTTTTTTTTTTTTTCTGAAACAGTATATAGGTTGGGTCTCTGCAACAACTTGGGAGAGGACTGGGGTGCAGAGGGGAAAATGCTCCCCAAATGTTCTTTCACTGTGATCATAGTTAATAAACCTTCTGTCTGACCTGTCCTAAATTGTACTTGTGTTATTATGCACTTGGAGTCCCCAGATCTCTGAAATCTGTCTTCAGATGATTCATTGTTTTTCGTTTCAGCAGTTTCGCACTGGCTGAGATTTGATCCTTCTGTATATGCTGGTTATGGATTTTACTCAACTGATTTTTTTTTTTTTTTCTTTTAACTAAGGAAGTTACAAATGCAAATATATAATTACAACTGTTGTACAGGTTCAAGTTCAGAAGTAACCTTTGAAAAACTGCAGCTTTCAAAATGTAAATGAAATGAGAAGCAAAATGTCCACCTAAAAAAAAAAAATCTATCTATCTCATGACATGTAAATACATAAGACAGAATTTATTGTTACCGTAGGAATATATGCATTTGCTCCCTCTAATCCTACTAATGTTACATATGTCAAAAAAGAACTCTACTACTATCATTGTACTGATACCATATGTCTTATRTTTATCTGTAAAGTATATTTTTTCATTGTATAGTTTAGTCTATTTAATAGCTATAAAATATGGACTAGTGAGGTGTGCTTTAAACATACCTATTAACCAGAGACTTTTAACAGAAGATATTTTTATTCTTTTTTTTTTTACAAAAATTACTTCTTACATCTTCATCATACATAGTATAATTTTCCTCAAACAACAGCTGATGGTATCCAAATAAATGAATTCTCTCTTTTCATAGTAATAGTAATTATTAATATATGGAGGACATACTAGCAACTGTTTTCCCCAAAACCACTTCAATCCTTTTACCAGTACTCTGCGTTTATCAGGTTATTCTCAAAGAATGTATTATATATGGCCTAATTCTTCAACAAGCATGAGACTTCAGTCTTCTTATCTATTACCCTCCAGGAAATATCATCCTTTGATGTTGTCTGGAGAATGACTAGGTTTATAAAGTATGTAGTGTTCCACTGCCAAAATATGAAGTGAAAAGGTACTGCCTATCCACAGGCATATTGGGTATCTTAATTCTGTAAGATTTGCAGCCACCTTATGGGAATCAATTAAGAAATGAAAGTATGAGATCTGAGAAAGAGATTTAATTATTTCAAATGATGGTTGAAGTAAATTTTACTGTTATATACAGATTGCATGTTTGGGGCTTTTTTAATGTACAAGGGAAAAAAGAAATTTAAATTACTTCAAACTTTCAAGAGACTTATTCTTGCAACTACTGAATGCAAGGCTCAAACTTTCTATTTTTGATTAAAAATATATATATATATATCCATCACTAATCTAAATCTTGAAAGAGCGTTCTGCCATGAATAATACTAATAATATACTAAGAGATGGTAAACGCAATATGAAAGCATAGAATATCCACACATTTTTTCTCTTGTTGCAAGTATTGCATACAGTTCTTTCTTCACATGATGCATCTTTTCTCTTGTGCACCTTCTAGCACTAGAATCATAAAAATTCTGATCATCAGGAAGCTTCTGCATGCCTTCTCAGTAACTAGCTACAATTTTCATGAAACATCTGTCATGTATGTTAAGGCGCACAATGCTAAACTGTAGCTTAATAGATGGCATAAAACATTATAAAGTTGTGCAAGAACATTTCTTTCAAAAATGGCATATCAGCATTCTTCTGATGTCTGTTCCTTAACATATTATGATATAGGACTATGCAAAACAATTTATTGAATGGAAACTTTGTTTTGCATGCATAACTTAATTAAGACAAGTGACATTGTTTTGAGTAGTATAGATAACTTGTTGCAGTAAATACATCTTAAGTAAAGAATTCAGATACTGGAGGGTCACAGATTTATCCAGTGTGAAATGCCATCTGTTCTTTTAGTGAAAATATAAGTCAATGTTACATTTTTACAAAATGTCACCAGCAGTTATGTAAAGGTACCTGTCATTTTAATGGCATTAATAACTACCTGAAATCTTGCAGAGTTTTCTGAGGTGCCTTTCATAATTTAGCATGATAGACAGAAAGCAGAGAGAGTCCTTGGTAACATAAAGCTAAACGAAAAAGAAAAAGAAAAGAAAAAAAAGAAAAAAATAGAAAAAAGGTTTTAATATTATTTATGTCAGATGACCAGAAATGGCAAAGAAAATGATTAGAGTTATCCAAAGTGGAATCTTGTAAAATCTGAATATCAAACCAACTAATTTTTTTGTTATTGTGCCATATGCTGTACCATTAATAAATAATCCAGATAAATGGTAGTTTTGACGTGTTTCATGAATCTGAAATTTTATGTGCCATACATACAATTGCATCTGAATAAAAATGGAGAAGAATAATTTACATATGAAGAATCTGGGAATAGGCAAATGAAGAGAAAAAGAATCACTCAGTGACAATCTAGGGGATCTCATGAGAATTGATTGTTAACAATGACTGTTTATTCCATGTGATTGAAGAAACTGTAGAAACTATGATCTACATGGAAATGCTGTGGAATGCAATGGACATTTTCTAAACTTACAGTAAAAAAAAAAAATAAAAGGATGGAAGAAAAGTTATACTTTTACTTCAAGATGATATACTGCAATAAAGGTTCTGATCTAAATCCCATGATACTTTTCCAAATTATGTGTTCCTTCTCTTTGCTTCTTTTGATATCTGAATCCCTAATTTAAAAATTATTGATGTGCTTAAATCTATCACTTACCTATTACATTCCTTACCTGTTACATTCCTTCATAATCTTGTGTGTGAAGCCATCTGAGAACTGAAACCGATCTGCTCACAAACACGTTGGAACTCTTGGACAAGATTCAGCTTCGGAAGTGCTGAAATAGAATTATTAAATTAGGAGGTCATATCCCTACAGTGTTGATAATTTCTTGCAGACATGCTCAGAAAAACAGAGACTACCASTCTAAATTACAATCACTCATTACATGTACACTACCACTGCAAAGGTAATGAAAGCATTTATGTATCCTGATACATCATTGGGGAATACACAGAAGACTAACATTTCTTTTACATTCATTCTCTAATTTTGAAGCTTGATAGATGATCAGATTTTTCATTGGAAGAGGAACCAGCAATCTTTTTTTTTTTCTCAGTCTCCAGCATACAGAATAGTTATTACAAAATGTAGCACAGTAGGTGATCTGTTTCATAATAGTCTACTGCTTAAGCCTTGTTTTCAGATCTCTTCCCATGTGAGAATTCTAGGTAGAAGCCCATGAAATTATTTCAACTACTAGTAGCTCTCTTGTTGGAGCTTTTATGCTTACTGAAGCAGTAATACTTTTATAAATTACATTAGAATAAAATGCTAATAATCCACTGCACAACTGGTAGATGCAGAGACTTATCTTATATCCTAACATCTTGAATGATGGCAACTCTTCAAAAGAATGTTTTCTCACTTATTTAAGCAGGAACAAGTTCAGTTGGATAGCTGGGGAATCCACATATTCTCTAGAAATTTGGGCAACCTGAGGGCCCTCTCCTAGAACACAGGGAATCACAATGGTCTTCTGAAATTGGGATTTAGATACCTAAATTCACTTTAATGTCTAGACTACAGCCTGGGCCACCCTTCTTCCCCAACTCTTAGCTTTGGAGATTCACAAGCAAACTTTCCACTTGTTCTGAATATTCCATCAGTATTTCACATCAAGAACCTATAAATATATAAGATTCTTTTTGTGCTATGTTTGGATGGAGAACTTCCTAGAGTTCACATAAATCTTCAGGGAAATTTGTATTTGCCTGCATGACCATAAGTTATGAGCGTAATAACTTCTATTCCTAACAGGAGTGACCAAATGAGGTATCAAAAATTATGCAGTATGAATACCAGTGAAAATGAAATTGCTAGATGCAGTCAATATTTGTTATGGTTATGACTTTCTCTTTCCTCTGTACTGAACTCTTAATTAGCTTCAGCAGCCTGCTGATTTTTTGTTTATTTATTCCTTTATTTATTTATTATACTTCCCTTATATTGCACAGCGGATTGAAGTCCTTAACTAAGGCCTGAGTCAACAGTCTGCCCATTAGGCAATGCACTACTAAACGATGGTGTTGCCCTTAGTACCTTCAAGAATTTAGTCCTAAGTATTTCACCCTAAATCAAAAGGAAGTTTTTGGAATGGACAGTAGTGGATCTTGAGCCCTTTCTCAACACATGAACTCAAAGATGATCCTCTAATCATTTCCAGAGGTCTTGCTTGATCATGCTGGTCGTAGGTTTATCAGATGTTACTGAAACTAAAAGATACCAGTCACAGGGAGTTCCATTCGTGGCAACAGTTTAGTTAGGACACACGTTGCTTACAGATTGCTAAAATCAGGTACCTAATCCAAGAAAAGAAAAAAAAAAAAAAACAAAACAGAAATTCTCATTCATAAATATGATGGTTGAATTTGGAAAAAAAAAAAAATAGTTCTTGCATATCAGTACATAGCACCACACAAAAATCACAAAAATAGCAGTGTTCAGCTAAGCCTCTGAAGCAAGTATCAGATATTTGATCTGGTGTCACAACCTCTGTGGTTTTTTGGCTCAGACTGTTTGTGAGTAGTTCATCCTGAAAAGATGTGGAAAGGATAATTAATTTCTTAAGTCATGGCATCAGTTTCTGGATCCTTGCAGTCAGGCACTCTCTTGCCCTGCTGTTTTTTTTGCTTCATTTACAAAGCAAGGGGCCCTAATTATTAGTAGACCCGGGGAGCACAGAAAGCCACCAGAACCTCGTAAAAAACTGAACTTATATAGAAATAAATGTCAGGACATTAATTTTATTTTTTTTATGAGCGCTTTTGAAGTTAGTGTAAGAGTGTTATGCCTTTGGGAAGTGGAGGACTTCTTTCTGAAAACACCGCCATCAGATTCCAGAGGGTAAGCAACAACCTTCAGCATAGCCCCTGTTTCTCATGGGCTGTACGGGGCAACTAAGAAGCATGGTTTGTGAAAACAAATCCCATATTTATTTACAGGTAAAAGTTGTTCAGAGATGCATGATTATTTTACGATGCAATTCTGTAGTTTATCACATAATTCTGATCACCAGACACAGCAAGCGATGGATGCCTGCGGTATCGCTGTATAAGTAGTTAAGTAAGTTCCTATGAAGAAGTGAGTGAACCTCTGAATTCCATAAATAGGTAATAGTTTTCCTTATACATGTATTTAAAACTTTTATTTATCTTTTGCATCTGGGCTCCGGCAGGGGCAGGGCAGGGCAGGTCTCTCTCAGGGGGTCAGGCGGCCCTGGCTGGTTGGAGCCAGTCGGAGCCGGCTGGAGCCAGTTCCCTCTCCCTACAGTCATGTGACTGTCACTGCCCGGTGGGAGCTGCCGCTGCCTGAGRGAGCAGCACCGACCAGCGAGGGCAACGGCCTGACAGACCCGAGGTGGGGGCATCAACAGCCCTTTGTGTCACGGGGCATGGGGCCCCCAGAAGGAGCCGGCAGTACTCGCCCGTGATGAGCAGCGCAGCCTTCGGCAGACTATTCCCAACCAGTGTTTGACATCAGTCTTGAGAAAAGTAGGGTGTTTAGTTGATACTTAATTATCTCATGAGGTTTTTTTGTCTGTGAGATGTAACTCACCAGAGAAACATTCTGCCTTCAAGTATTTACGTGCGTTTCTGTTGATTTGATTTTGGCATGTTTTTCTGAGGCTGTACTTTGATCTTCAGTATTTATAATATGTGTTTTCCCCTTCTGATACAAAACCGGAAGTTACTCCCCATAATAGAGATAATAAAAATACAGTACTGGGAACTAGATGTTACGCAAACATGCAAACGTTATCAATAAGGATAAGGTGAGATTTTGGGGAGTTTTTATATTCTTCTCTGATATTCTGATTTTTATTGTCATAAGCAGAATTTACCAAACATCTTTAATTCATTGCCATTCATGGATGGTCTATACATTTTTTTAAATACAGCATTTAATAGATAATCTTATAGTACTCAGTCACAAAAGTTTTCATATTATTTTGTAAGCTTTCTCAGACTCTGGTTGTTATTTTCAAATAATCCATCTGTTAATCCCAGCAACATTTCTTTTCCTTACTTTTGCATATATGAAAATCCATTCATTCCTATTTTTGGTCTGCAAGCTAAATGATATATGCATTTTATGTAAGGTAAAATTCTGCCTTTTTACCTTTTTCCCATGAAGTGACAATGCAATTCTCAAACCCTTCCAGGTTTGAAAGTGTTGCTGAGCATTGTATCAACCTCTGTTTCATCTCGGTAGGTAGGAGTCTGAGACCTGGATGGAGAATTTAAAATCTTTATATTGTAAGCATGAAGAGTTAAGCATCTCAAAATGTGACTCGCAGCACCCAGCATAATGTGGTGAGTGAGGTAATGCATTGTTTGTAGGCTAAAGGTAATATTTTTGTATTAGGCAAGGTGATACACCTAGAAAAAATTGACAAAGCTCAACACAAGTTGTGAACAATTCCTCTGGGTTTTTTTTAGGTATGTGTCAAGTAGACCATCTGTGATGTAAAAGGTCATTAGTACCAGTGTCATGTAGGGGATGTTACAGGGAAAAGAAGACAGAGAGAGATGATAAAAGTAGTTAATTTCCTAAGGGAAGGAGTGAATTTGAAGTGAGCAAAAGGAACAGAGCTGAGGCACATCACACCCCATGGTGTAAATTACTTAATTCCTCACTAATCTTGCCCTAGATGACATAGCCATTCATTCTGGGGAGCAGAGTCAGAGTCAATTGAGAACTAAAGGTGAAATGTCTGCAGTTCACAGTATTGTGAGTCACCTTTTAGCTTGCGGTTTTCCTGTTGTTTCTTGAAGTAAATATCACAGCATAGAAACTGGTCTACCTACATTGGAATTTAGGCACTTTCTATCCTAAATCTCAAATAACACTATACAATCTTCATTTGGCCCAAATATTTCCTGGATGCACAAATTTTTTGTGCTTATGCATAATCATCACCTCTGTATTCAGAATAAGTTAGTTGGTAGGTCTCTTTTGAAAACCAAATAGATTCTGGTATTCTTTGAAGATCGAGAAACTGTGGGTTTCCTGCTGTAGGTTATAGAGAAAAATATACCTGCTAAGTGGATTTAGCTAACATATCATTTAATCTGGATTTATGCAGGAAGCTAAAATCCCTTTAGAATTTAATTACATGTTTGAATATTGTAGTTTTGTATGCATGAAGTGTGGAATGTATCTTACTTACAAAGATGCATTCACATTTGTTAGAATTAAAACTTAAAAGTGCATGTTGACACACAATTTTGGTAAAGGAATTTTAAGAACATGTAAATGGAACAGTTACCATTTTGATGCAACTGCTTCCAGTGTTCAGAGGGGAAAAAATCTGCTTATTCCAACGTGTCTTTTATTTCCCTCTTGGCTCTAGGACCCTTTTTTCCTATGACTTTAAAAACTACATCCCTTCTTTACATCTCTTTTCACCTAGATGCAGCTATATCTCCACTCTGATTTCTCCCCTACCCTTCACTCCTCCTTTTTCTTAAAAAAAAAAAAAGTCAGCCTTTTTCTTTGGGGATCCGAATAAGGAGAGTGAACAGCAACAGAGAAGAATTACTGCTGATGCTAATCCTTATTCTCCGTAGTCTTTTCAACCAAGCCTGAAAGCATTTTTTTTTCCTTTCCAGATGTGGAAAGAACTGCATGAACATTAAAGAGCACACCTCCATTTGGAACCTAAACTGTTGACATTTTATATGTATTTTTGGAAACAGGCCAAGAGAGGTAAGATGGCCAAGAAAGAGTATAGAATGGTATCTTGCCAAACCTATGAACTTTTAGAGAAATACTAGGAGACATTCAATTCTATCTAGGACATCACTCTTTTTTCAGTGATCTCTTGGATGGTGGCTCACTAGGAGACAGTACAGCTGCATCATTGAGCTGTGCTTCTCTCAGCTGTGGACAAGGTTAGCAGAGCAACTCTGGGAACACATCCTAACTGAATAGTTCAGAAAAGAAAACTTAATTTCCTTTTTCTCCCATTATAAAGATATAGATACAGATTTGGAAAAATCAAAAGGCTTTATCTTGCCTAAATTTCTTTGCAGAAGGGAGACTCTCAAAGCTGGAGCTTTGTCTTTGAATAAAAGTAAAACTAGAAACAAGTTGTTTTTTTTCCTATACTTTCTTTTAATTACATCTGTATTGACTTTATTTTAGTTGGGAACATGTAGCTTGAATCTCTTGTTGTCCCTTTGTAGGCACCTAGCCTGCTCAGACAAGATAACTGTAAAACCTATCAGTATAAAAATGCTTAAAATTTGATTTGTCTGGTCTAAAGAAAAGTCTATAGGAGAGAGAGAGGTGTTAACATGTGGTTCCTCTATTAAATTTACATCCCTGAATATTTTAATTATTAGCATTATTCTCAACTTCTATGTTTTGCAAATGCCTTCTTCCTTGACAACACTGTCAGGTTTTTTCTGTTTCAGTTCAACCTGTGCAGAAGTGGGTGTAAGSGAAGTGAAGTTCAAGCAGCTAGAAAAGGCTGCTTCAAGTAGATACCAAAGGCTTTCTCATCCCTGATTAGGGATAAATATGAAGTAATTCAAGGAACAAATCTGAGGAACTGATATTCAGCTTTTCAGTTGCACAGGACTAAGCTTTGAGGTCCTTATATTTGTGGCTTTCCACTGCAGGACAGTAGATTCTGTATCTACTGCATCTATGGTAGCACAGTAGATGCTCCATCACAAATGCTTCTTTTCAGTTTCCGTCTTGTACAGAGTATTTCATGTAGGTAGTTACTCAGCAGTGTACACTTTCAAAGTTGAAGGAAACTTTTGCACAGTGATTAGAATACTTACCTGTGAGTATAAGTCTTGACTCAGAAAGTGCTTATGCATTTTAGCGAGTAGTTTTTTACATGTCATTTTACAGCAGACATGAAAGATATTATTCCAAAGTGTGTGACTTTTCACTCTGTCCTATGACATTTTAGCCTGTTTAGAGTCCTCAAGGTTGTCTGCTTTTACTGTACAGAGTTCATACCCTTACCCGTATTGCTTTTTTTGAGAGTATTTTAAAACTTCCACTAAGTGCTGAATTTCTAGTTGTCAGGTCTAGAAGGCTGCTTTTCTTTATGATCATTATAATTTCCTTTGTACTTTGTTCTGTTTGCCTGTCAGATCATAACTGCTCATAGAAGAGGAAGAGAGATGTTTTGATGAACTCGCTGTGGTGAAGAATGAGAACAAAGAAAAGGAGAGGACATTTCTTGCTCAATTCAGTGAGTTATTTAATAAGTCCTTTTTTGCATAATATTTTGGAAGAGAAAAACATATTCATTTCATGCCTACACAGATGAAAAAAAAACCTGTTGTCATTCTTTCACTGCTTAACAAGGCAGATTTTTTTTTTCCTGAGTTGTGTAAGGAATCTTCTTTATAGCCTTTTCACAAAGCTGAAGCAAGACAAACACTACAATATCTAAGAAGGTAAATTTAAGGTGATTACATTATTCCGAGCTCAGGTAAAACTAACAAATTGATCATTATAGCCAAACTTGATGGAACACATAGCTTATTCTTTTCCATTATTTAAGGTGATTAATTGCAATTTTATTTCATTGAGAAAAAAAAAATGGTTTTGCTTTTTCCCACTTTATTGTCTTCCCCATTTTCCTCATTACCAAAAAAAGCACAGGAAGAATTGAAAGTTCACATCCTGAAAGGTAACCTTGTATGAAAATACATGAAAAATAATTAAAAAATAAATAGACTAATGCAAGTTCTTTAAAATTTTAAAATAAATACTTTTTTCAAAAACACACTAAAAGTTATGAAGACAGAAGAGCTGAAATATATTTTTTATTACAAAGTCTTATCAATCAGTGACAAACTTACTTTTTATTAATAAGTTTCAGTTTTGATTAGAACATGAACATATGGAATATTAGTATCGACCATTATCAAAATGTGACAGTTAAAATCTCCATTCAATGGAAAATTAATAAAAAATATATATAAATAAATATTATTTAAAATGTTTACACACTTATTTATGGTAGTGTCAATTTAATTGTTCAATTAAAATTTAATTAACTTCTTGAACAGGAATAGTTTGGAGCTAAGACTTTTTCCATGCATATAAATTGATACTAGGTAAAAAGATCAAATAAAGAATAATGACTTTGACAAGCATTTAGTAGGTTGTAACATTTCATAAAATTCGAGAGGCACTTAAGGTACAAAGAAACCTTTTCTTTGCAAAATAAGCTTGCATTTAAGTATTTGCTGCATCCCTTTAAAAGCTTAACAGTAAATGGAACCATAAATAATGTGTTTGGGATCTTAGTTTATAATGAAAATGTGTATTACCCTAACAAAGTCCTAAATTATAATGATATCTCAAAATTAATTATTTCAAGCTTCTCTCAGGAAGTACAGAGCACCTTCTTACATCTTTCTRGAAGTGCAGAACCTTCTCCCCTCTGCTTCTTACTTCTGACATGTTATGGACAGTGGACAGTAGAAGCAGCAACAGAACTGTCACGCCCATGTGCTCTCCAGTGCTGTCCCGCAGTTTTGGCACTTTTATTCAGTCTACAGCTTGTGGGTACAAATGCGTGTGGGAGGAAGAGAGGTATACTGGTTCTCATCTGGACGTTCAGTGAGCTGGGAAATGCAATCTTGGACTAATGCTATGTAGTGCACCTGACAACAAATGAGTTGTATAAACTCACTATTTGAATAGCAAATAACACTGATCACATAGATAATGATTTTCTTCTTTATTTGATCTTCATATGTTTTGGAAGAGAAACACAGTACATACTTTTAATTCTATTACTGGAACCAAAGTTGAAAAAGATGAAAAAACACATCAATTTATTAAAGCAGTATGCTTTAAAATGGAAAAAAAACCTGCAAAGGATTGTTTTGCTAAATTCAGTTAACTAGACTATTGTAACGTGTATTAATATATTATTAATTTCAAAGCATATCAGATTTTAGTATATAGTTCTTGATACTTTGAGGCTTATATTTATTTATAAAAGAACAGCAAAAAAACAGCCATTCATCTTCACAACCAAAAAAAAAAAAAAAGAAAATATATCTACTCTTCTGTTAAAGATAGCAAAAAATCCAAATGCATGTGTATTTTTTAAAGTTCGTAAAACTGTTACTTTGTACACCTGCTATCTACATAGGTGACCATGTATTCACACACTTAATCTCCTAAAAATTGAGATTATTCCACATACATAGCCGTACATGAAGATGATGATGATTTGCACAGTTKGCATCACAGGCAATTTTTCACTCTGGGTCAATTGTTCCTCTTACAGAAGAGAGGATTAAACATTTTGAACAGGAGAATTAGAGTTCAGCTCTAGATGTGCAATGTTGCACGTGATAAATGCTCTGTAAGCCAACTGTCCCACTTGCATTGTGGAATTCTTTAATAGATTGTCGTGGTTTAACCCTGGCAGCACCTAAACACCACGCAGCCGCTCACTCACCCCCCCACTCCGGTGGGATGGGGGAGAGAATTGGGAGGGCACGAGTAGGAAAACTCGTGGGTTGAGATAAAAACAGTTTAATAATTGAAATAAAACAAAGTAGAACAGTGATAATAACAGTGATAACAACAACAATATACAAAGCAGGCAATGCACAATGCAATTGCTCACCACCTGCCGAACCGACGGGTGCCCGATACGAGAGCTCGTCCCGGGACCCAGAGCCCCCCCACACACTTAGTTTTTATACTGAGCATGATGTTACATGGTATGGAATACCCCATTGGCCAGCTGGGTCAACC
>JAYKAV010001222.1:1401237-1535890 GCA_035582835.1 Phoebastria nigripes
AAAAAAAAAAAAAAAAAAAAAAAAAAAGACCACATTAGTGATATTTGGAAAAGATGTGGAGATGGAAAGAACGATGGGTGTGACAGATCAATAAGCACAAGAGAAAGAGCAATTAGCATTGGAAATAATGAAAATGAAATTAAATTTTAATATAAATTACAAGCTAATATATCTTGGAGGAAATATAAGGAAAATATACTTATCGAGGAATATGAAAAGTGGTGCTGTTAAAAGCAACTGGTCTAACTTCAGAGAACAACTGAACTGCTTTTCATGTACATATATTCATAAACTTTCAATGAAGTGAAAATGTATCTTAAATTAAAAAAATAAATCTTTGTGGAGTTCACCTAAATCTGCATTTTTCTGCAAAAGGTTTTGACTGAAAAAAAAAAAAAAATCCCACAGAAAGTGGATACACATCATGAAATACATATTAGAAAAAAAAATGTTGTTTTATAAACTGATTTCCAAGGCTTGATTCTGATTGATGCCAATGAGAACATACCATGAATTAGTTTTGGTACAGTTTGGCTCAGGTTCAAGGTACAGACTGTGAGACTGGGCACTGCACTGGAGCCTTGTTTAAAATATGCTGAAATCAGTGCACTTTTTCATTGAGCAGGGACTACAAAAGTACACTCTTTCTATAACTGCCCTCCCCGCTTTTTTCATCCCTGAAAAGATTTAAAACAAAAATAAAATAAAAAAAAAAMCAAACCAAAACCCAACAAACAATGCTGCAATAGTGACTAGAGATTGCTCCACTCTGGTGGTGCAGAATTTGTCCCACAGGCATATCAGGAGCTGTTCTATGTCCCCTGCCACTTCATTTCCAGTAGAATAGTTATGTTCAGGGACCTCTTTAGTCCAGTGCTTCTATTCCATCCATCCATCCATTTATCACCTGTTGTGATTGGAAAGACATTGTCTAATGTTGTAACCCCTCAGAATGTGCTATCTGTTCTATGCTTCCCAAGATGCTTGCTCTTATGGATGACTTTTATTACTGTTATTATATAAGCAATGCAGAGCCATACAAAGGTAATCAAACAAGCTCCAAACTGAAAGGTCAAGGCTTATTAGTTTGGGCACAATAATGTGCTGACAAAGTTTATGGTTTCCAGGCCCAGAACTAACTTTTTTTAAAGGCACTGTACCTTGCAGAAGTAAGTAAGAAGACTTCTACTCTCTTGTAGAAGACCTTATTCAAAGCTAGCTTAGATATTGTTAATACAGTATTGCACTGCATGGTAGATAAACCCTGTGACTGGCATCCACTCCATGTGGAATTACTATATTAGAGGAAAGCAGTATAGACTACATATTACAATTATAGTTGATATACAAACTTCTAGTGGTTCTTTGTAGTCCTCAAAAATCAAGTTAAAAAACCAAACACCACCTCAGAAGAAGTGTTACAGAACTGAGTTACAGAACTAAAAATCTGCTACTCATATTGCTAGCAAGTCCAGTCTAAGTTTAGTCACTGCTCCCATTAACATCAATATGTTGCTGATGTTTTTGCATAGAACAGGATTTCCTGAGTCACAGTAAAATGTGACATGAAGCAACATACAAAATACAGTCAACACGAAGATGCTGATTTTGTACTGTGTTTTGCAAAGTGTAAGTATAAAAGGTATTTTAATACAAATCATCCTGCATTACACCCTGCTACAAAAACAAAATAAATCCATCAAATGCCAGACAGCACTCAACATTAACATTAATGATACATGTCAGTGTTTCCTACAAAAATCAGAGATGGGGTACATGAGTAGCACTTTGTCAAAGATGCCCACAACACCATCCAATTATCTTCAAACAACTCATACATCTGTAAGACTAGTCTACTTGGCACAGCACAGCAACTCTGCTCAGTGTCTGCTTACAAATGTTCATGAAGAGGAAAAAGTATTTCTGAATAAAGTGACACTCAACCAGGGATTTAGAGTCTTGTCATTTAATTTGTTCATTTACCCTGTAGTTCAAATTCTTGTGTTCTAGTTAATTAATAAAATGTCACATTCAAATTTGAATCATCGACCTTCCTTACATAGAAAGAAAATATAGTGCATGGAGCAAGGAAATAGTGATACCCAAAAGTTTATGTCTCATGACAGATCCTTCAATTATGCAGATGATTCAGTAGAGAAATTTCACTTCTTACCCAAATCAGAAAATAACAAAACAACACAATGTAATGTAGCTTACGTGACTTCAATCGAGCAAAGTTTATCAGCTATCTGAAAGAAAAGCAAAATTGCTTCCCCTTTTCATAACTGTATTGTCATCACTTACTTTATGTATCTCTAGTTAGATTAATTCCTTCTTCCTGAAAAAGAAATTAGTAGATAAGCTGAAGATGCCCAATTCCAAAGGGATGTATGATCAACCTGTCCTGAAAATCATTCTTTTATGTTAGTCAGTTAAAAATGGAGAAATATCACATCAGTGACCATTATTCAGTCTTTACTTCATTTCTTCATCCTATTTCTTTCAACAAATCTCATTTCTCTGTAGTGCTAGACACACAAGGTACAGTCTGAAAGCTACCTTTGACAAATCCATTCTGCAACATGAAACACCGTTGTTATTTGGTTTTAGTTATAATTACGGGTATATGCTTGTTGAGATAAAAAAAATGTGTAGTAGTACTTCACAGAATCATATTTGATATTCCTTTTTCCTCTAATTAGTTAATTTTGGTATTTAAAAAAAAAAAAAAAAATCCATGCTAGACATTCCTAATCATCTTCTTTTCCTTCATGTGTGTGGAAGTGGCTTTCAGGAGAATTTGCTCCATGATCTTCCTGGGACTGAGGTGTAGCTGTCCAGCCTGTAGTTCTTTAAATCCTCCAACTTGCCCTTCCTGAAGATGGATTTGAGGTTTGCCTTCTTGCAGTCATTCGGAACCTTCCCCAGTCACCATGATCTTTCAAAGATGATAAAGAACAGCCTCCCAATGACATCCTTCAGATCCCTGAGCACCCTGGGATGTGTCCCATCTAGTCTCATGGAACTACGTATATTTTATTAGCTTAAGTGCTCCTTAGCTTTTCCTTCCTCTACTGTGGGTACTGCTTCACTCGACCGACTCTGCTAATATACTTGGTCTTCTGGGAGACCTGAGGGTAARCCTTATCAGGAAAAATGGATACAAATACAAATTAAGTAACTCAGCCTTTTCTGTGTTCTTTGTCAGTAGATCCTCTGCCCCACTGAGCATGTGGGCTCAAATTTTCCTTAGCACTTTTTATTCTGCTGATATACTCACAGCAGCCTTTCCTGTTGCCCTTCACATTCCACCCTAGTTTCAGCTTTGGCTTTCCCAAATCCATCCCTGTACACACAGCCAGTGTTTCTATATTCCTGCTTGGTAGCCTGTCCAAGTTTCCGCCTTCTGTGTACTTCTTCATTTTCTTTGAGCTTGTAGGGGAATTATCACACATATGCGCGTGCACACACACACACACAAAATGGCCCAACAAACAGCACCTGTTAAGATAGAAACATAAGCATAACCACTGTGTGTGAATGAAATATCTGAAAGGGTGGTTGCCAGAAAAAATTATACTACTATGTTACCRTAAGTCGGCAAAATAAGAACTCTCTAAGACTCAATTTGGAGTTTTAGAAAGCAGGCATTCTTTATTGCGGCGCTGGGCACACAGGGGATCACTCCACCTAGTGTGCGTGCCAAGTTGCTTAGCTACGAGAATTATATGCAATCAAGGTATACATATTCATTAGATTTCTGGGAAATAATTAACATATTCATGTTATTTCCTGGAACTCATTAACATATGTAAATGTCTTTGACGCATGCGCTTTTATGTCCACAGGTGATCTTCCAGGGTCCTCTGGTGGTCGTCGATAGTCTTCCTCACAATATCCTTTAGTTGAACTCAGTCTTTGCGCACGCTCTGTTTAACCCTTGGCTTGTTTTGTACAATTGTACTTGTTACCAACTAGTTTGCTCCAGCATAACTCTCCTATCTATTCTACTCAAGGTTCAAAGCTAGCCTCCTTATCTATTTTACGCAGAATACAAGGTTTCAAGGCCTTTTTATCTACTGAATGTCTGGCTTGCCTACTCATAAAGCATCCCTAACCCATCTGTATTGTTTCAATCAAAGAACTGTATGTCCCTTCAATATTCCTTGGTGTTCGGTATCAACTAATCAGCTGCATTAAGCAGGGAATGACTAGGGAATGACCAAGAGATTTGGGAAAACAAACAAACAAAAAAACAGTCAACTGGAAAAGAAAAATGAAAGAAGCATGAATATTTGTGACAGTGAGGAGAGATGGTGGAGAGGAAGCATTAGCCATCACAGGAGGTCCGTCCCTGTTGGCAGCGTCCCCAGGCCACCCTGACCCCTGCCCAGGCTGGGCWGCGCAGCCTCCCCGTGAGACACCAGAAGCAGCCTGCACCCAGCAGTGGGCTGGCAGTGCTGGGGCTGCACACAGGGACTCCACCTTGGGGTGCAGAGGACACCTCCTGGGGCAACTACGTACTGTTGTGTGGACAGATCCACTAAGACTGTAGGGAATGTCAGAATTACATTACATAGAGCTGGTGCAGCCATGGCTACAACAGGAAGGGTGTGCACCCAGGGGAACCTGTGCTCCCAGGGCAGGGGCAACGTGCTGGTGGTTACCTAGCTGGTTGGAAGGGGTGGGTATATATGTATGCAACTGTGCAAAAAGGTGTGCGTGTGGATGTGGGAWTAGGATTTCATGGGATCAGCTATAGAAGGTATCATCTGCTGCATTGGTTCTGAACTATGTATTGTTAATAAATCAGTAAACGACTCTATCCTGTGAACTGAGCAGATTTTCTCTGCCACAGAGCTCAGCCATGCTGAACATCCCTGTACATTCCCTGCATACCCATGCTGTCCCAGTGCGATGTTCCCTTGACTTCCCCCTCAATAGAGTGGAACATTTTTTTTTTACTTTGAGAAGGCTTTCCTTGAAAATCAACCAACTCCCCTGGGCATCTTTGCTCTCTCCCGTTAGATCCTGCCAAGCAGATCCCTGAACAAACTGAAATTGTTGTCTCTTGTCATGAAAATACATTTATTGACTGATGAGAATAGTGAATTAAAATAGAATATAATTTTGATATGAAAAGAAAAAGGACCTTATTGTGCAGCATTCTTCCAAAGTAGAGACTTTGACTACAAATTTGATTTGGCATCTGGGAACTCAATTAGAGCAAATAAAAGGATAACACTTTAAATTAAGTGTCTCCAAATAAGTATTTAATTTCTGCTTAATAAGGTAATGAGAGATGGAGGTGAAAGAATACATGCATAAAATTGAAGATTTAGCTATTCTCTTATTGAGAAATAAATAGGGAGGGACACAGGAACAAAACCCAGATGTTCATTTTTTAATCTATTTTGTCTGAGTCCCAAAGGGRAGGGTTTCAGAATACTTGAGAGCATTAATGTCCCGCTTACTCACACAAAAAGGAGAAGAAATATGGAAAAGAAGGTCACTAACCATGAATGTGGATTATTAAAGAATTTATATGATGCAGATAAATGGTTTGTGATCCTGGACTCTCCAAAATTGGAAAAGAGAGCCTGGCAAGGCAAGAGCAATATTCATTACCAGTGCAAATATCCATCGAAAAAATTGTTCTGTCTTCCTTAATACTTTCAAGGTGTCTACCTGAAGACCAATTTCAGATTCATAAAAAAATATGAAGACATTAATATTCTGTTAAATGCCGTACTTTGGACTGGGCACTGCCTTTCACAAAGGAGCCCACTTTAAGTCACCTTTCTGTTGTGATAGATAGGATATTCCAAAGGATGCCCATGCATGCAGACATTGTCATGTTTGATATGACGTTGATATCATGCCTCCACCATGAAAGGAAGTAGAGTATGAAAGGGTGGGTTATGAGAGTAGCATACTGGTTACTTATCAATAACTCCTAATGAGCAAGCTCTTAACCCATTATAAACTGYGAGGAGCAAGACTGCTTGCATTTACGGCTTTATCATTTTGGCAACTCTCTCTATGACAGTATCCTTGCACTAAGGCCATATTTATGTGAGGAATAGGCACTGGTTTTGCTTATTTAGTTGTTAAACCACTTTAACAAGAAAAATTCCTTTGTTAATGCTCTTATTTCAACTGCAGTGGCTTATTTCAGTTTAGTTAAAGCTGATTCCTGTGTCAAATCTTATTTTAAGTGAAACATGATTTTCTGTATTTCTTTTTTCACTCATTTTATTAATTATATTTATTGTTGAATCTCTGATAAATCCTTTTTGAGGCTGTGAGATTCAGTGGACTTCAGTGCACAGCAGGGGGGATTTCTCCTGTCCGGTCTGTTAGAGCTGACTTTGGCAGACTCTAAGGTACAGGGGGCTCCTCCTTTCCTCGCCAATGGAAGTTGCTGGTTCTGTGTCCCTCAGCGAGGCTGAGCATGTATTCCCAACAGGTGCGCGCACACACACACACCTGTGCACACATGTATACAGTAAACAGCCACCCACATAGACAAATGCAGACAGAGGGCAGCACCTTCACCAGCACCCACACAAATATTGCCAAAACCTCTTCTTCCTCTCTGGCTGATCAGGATCAAAGGCCACTAGTGGAATATACACATCCACACACACAGAAAGGGACTCTCCCATAGCTGGTCTTAAGCACACAATGTATCCTAGAGCTGGCGCCTGTCCCTAGTCTCCTCCAGTTGTTGGCCCCTGGACACATGGTACCTTCAGGCTCGCTGTCCTGCGACAGTGGCTGGCACTGCAGCCTCTGCTCCTACTCAAGGGCTAGAACAGCTTAGAGTTTGCTAGTATTCACACACACACACACGTGCATGCATGGTCAGAACATGAGTGAACCCTTACAGAAGGTAGTTAAAAATAGGATTTAATAAGAATATAGAGAAGACTACAGTGATCAAGCTAAGATCTTAGCTAAGTAAGAATACTGTCCAGCAGCTGGCTTACACAGTTGGACTCCTTTATCCCCTTTTCCCTGTATTTTTTCACACCTGTTCCCCTCCGATCCACCTTGACCCCTCCCTTTGGTCCTTCCCTAAACTTTTCATAGTRAGTCTCATGAAGTCTCACAATTCCTTTAAAACATCCCATAATGTTTTACATAGTCCCAAATTTTTTTTCACCCTGCATCCCATAATAAGTCACAGACCCCTCTAGGCAATAACCCTCATTAGTTTTCATGGTGTGCTGGGTAAAGATTCGCTTTCACTGAGTCACTTGGTGAGTTTCACACCGGAGACTACAGTCTAATCATCTGATTGTTCTTCTTGGATGGTCTTAGAAACAACCATTCAGTGTGCTCCTTTCCACTGACTAGGTTACTGGGATTCCTCTGCCCATCATTTCTCCTTTTATCCTTGATGGGTCTTTGTGTTTGGTGTGATTAGTCAAACAACCTAAAAAATACAAGACTAATTGGGGTTTTTTTGTTTGTTTTGTTTTATATCATGAAAAAAGTCTTTGAGACTTAAATTACACTAAACGTTAATGTACAGTCTATTTGAACCTCCACGAAGAGTACCTAAACATAAGTGCCTAAAGCTGTACTTCATACATACTTAAATAAGTGATCTTATTTTCAGGGGTGTTAACAGTCATAATATTTCTGGGCACTCATAACTTTTGAAAAACAAATCACTTAGTCAAGGCCATAAGTTTAGGCAAATTTGGACTTGTTACTTTCACTGCTTAATAATTTAAGTACCTTAAAATGGGCTTAAAACATGAAAGTAAAGTAACTATTTTTTAGTGCAAGAAATATTCACTTTGAAATATAAGTTAGCATCAGATGGAATTCTTGTGATGACTCTCTCAATGTCAGTTTGTCTTGGTTTCTCCATCTCTAAATTCTTCACAGAGCACTAAGGTTTTTGCACTGTCTAATTTTTGGCTTCTAACTTGTATTTGTATTTACAAAAGGGTCCATCTGCTATGTAACAATGGGAATAAGTCTGTATTAATTCCTAAGATCTCAGCTGCATAATGCCAGAAGGACCTTTTTTTCTGTTAAAGCTTGATGAACTTCTTCATCCATTCCCTGGAATATGACAGAGGTACATATCTGAAAAATGTTTAAATAGTTTAGGTCCTCAGGTGATGAGATTTATAGAAGATTCGGATATTATTATTGATGTACCATCAGCAGCAATAACAATTCCCCTTAGTGACCTATATATTTTCAAAAACTCTTTGAAACTACATAAGAAATTTCTCTCAGTGAAACACTGAGGAACTTGTCATAAATTCTTATGAAATAGACAAATGGAAATAAAACTTAATTTTATGTGAAAGTTCATAAAGTTCACAAAAAATGTGAACTTAATGTCATTCTTCTCTGTTTTTCATACAGAAGGAGCCAAATATTTTTTGCRTGTGTTTGAGGTGGGGAAGAACAAAAAAGCAGAATCAGTATTGCACTGTTCGGAATGTATATTCAGGAAAAAAWATAATAAAAATAAGATTTATTTTTCTTGGAAAATATCTCTGGATGTCAATCTAGTAAAGTTCCCACACTGTACCCTTTGGAACAGATAAGCTCAGATGACTATTCATATGAAAAAACAAACAATAAAGTGTCAAAAACCTTTCATGAGATACATCACTGTTCACTATTCATTTGGAAAATTACCATTTTTCCTTTATGTAAGGTCATTTAGACTCCCAACTGATAAATAGGTTTAGTTTTCAGACACACATGGGGGATATAATCTAATAAGCTACACTCAAGCATATAACATGCCTCAGCATTCAAGTTACAGGTGGTGAAATTGTTTTTTAAAGATGATTCAGTCTCCTGTAAATTATTTAACAATCAACTTTGTTTTGTTCTACTGTGTTGTTCAAACCTGCAGCAAAAAATAGTACCTAGACAAAGAAAAACAAGTCAGGCTCTGTGCCAGGGTTCTAACACTTTCACCTGATGAAAAACTGATAATTCAGATATTGCATTTTATTTTAAGATTAGTATGTAAGTAACATAGATATATTTTGACTTCAAATTTAACCACTGATTTTTGGATGTATCATAAAAGGCTGTACTGTTAGGCTGCGAGATGACTCTGTCCTTCATATTTCAGAAAGCATGCCTGCAGCAGTCCTCCAGCAATGTGAAGTCTCACTGTCTGTGTTCCAAAGAATTCATCATTTTGTAAGTTTGTGTGGCTTACACAAGCTTCCATCACAAGTAAAAAAAAACCTTTTTTTTTTCTGAAAGCAACTGTGAGGAGTATTTTGCTGGTTATCATTCAGTCTGTTTATAATGAACTTCATCAACAACATAATGTGCTAACAACATCTAGACCATGTCCCTCAAACTTACGGATTGCTATGTTTCTCAGAGCCAAAATTACTCTGGACTTTACCGCCCTGACTGCAAGGTCCTAAAAGTGCTCAACAACTGTTATGTTTGTTGCTGCTGAATTCTAGCAACACTCAAAACACACATGCTTAAGTATGTCCAGGCTGAGAAAATTTGTTAGCTGATAACAACACATGGGCATTTTTTGCATTCACAAATGCACATACAGTATTCAGTATGCACATATGACAAGTATGTGTTAARTGCAGTCCTCCAGCTTATAGCAAAGCACCATTGCTAAACTTGTTTTTACAATATACATTTGGAAATCCAATAGATATTCTATTCTCCAACAACAAATAAAATATAAAATCATACAATAAAATTGAAAAATGAAGGTGTTGCTTTCGCTTTGCAAGTTAAAATAAGGATTTTTACACTTGATAATCCAGAAAGGCCTCAAAAATAAACACAAAATCATTCACAAAAATATATCTAAGCATCTTATTGTTATTCCCTATTGATTATTCTTCTAGCTTAAATATTAGCGTTAGCAAAGTAAGAAATAAAACAAACTCATCAAATTCAAACAAAAAACTCACTGGACTTAAGCAGAGGTATAGCTGCCTATGCCTCATGAGAATTTGATTCCATGTGATTAAGATGCCAAATACTTGCTCTGCAAGTATGAACACAGAATACACCAAACATTTCAAATGAAACTGCCTGGGGCTTAAAAATATGACCAGAATTATTGCCTCCATCCCACCTTTACTCCTGTAAATTCTAGAAAAATAAATAAGCAAATGTAGAAACCTCAGTTAAAATACAGTTCTTTTTTTGTAAGCGTCAGTTGGAGTTTTCTTCTAATTTGTTTGCTGATTCTTCTGTAAATAGATATCAGTATGTTTCTGTGATTTAGGAATTTTAAATGGTTAATGACTGTCCTGGTTTCAGCTGGGATAGAGTTGGTTTTTTTTTTTTCCTAGTAGTTGGTATAGTGCTATGTTTTGGATTTAGTGTGAGAATAATGCTGATAACACACTGATGTTTTTAGTTGTTGCTAAGGAGTCTGCTAGTCAAGGACTTTTCAGCTTCCCATGCTCTGCCAGGTGCACAAGAAGCTGGGAGGGAGCATAGCCAGGACAGCTAGCCCAACTGGCCAATGGGGTATTCCATACCATGTGACGTCATGCTCAGTATATAAAAGCTGGGGGAGAAGAAGGAAGGGGAGATGTTTGGAGTGATGGTGTTTGTCTTCCCAAGTAACCGTTAYGCGTGATGGAGCCCTGCTTTCCTGGAGATGGCCGAACACCTGCCTGCCGATGGGAAGTAGTGAAGSAATTCCTTGTTTTGCTTTGCTTGCGTGCGTGGCTTTTGCTTTCCCTATTAAACTGTCTTTATCTCAACCCATGAGTTTTCTCACTTTTACCCTTCCAATTCTCTCCCCCATCCCAGCCGGGGGGAGTGAGTGAGCGGCTGCGTGGTGCTTAGTTGCTGCCTGGGGTTAAACCACGACAACAACAATGACATTTTGAAGTTTGGATTAATTTTTGTTGTCTTTTCTTCTCACGGTATCATCCTCCCAAAATCTTAAAATACACCAGTTGATCCTCAGATAAAGTAAGTGCCCTTCGAGAAAAAAGGACTTCTATTTTCTCTGTACTACTTAAATTAGCTGAACTGATTTTCAGATGACACAGAAAAGAGGAGAGAGATAAATTTAACTGTTGTAGCTTTCTGCAAAAATGATGTTCAAAATGAATCTGAGACAGTGAGAAAAACATATCTAAGTTGTTTCAAGAATTACTTTTTAAGCTTTGGTAAGAATGACTTCTTTTGAAAACAATGAGTTAAATTTAACTCTGTGACCTGTTACCATGATGATCAAAAATATAACTTATTTAATACTGTTATCCATATTTGTTAAATTATGAGTTTTCTTCATGGATCTTGCTCTCTATTCATCTTTATGGCAGGTAACACTACTCACTAATTGTCTAGAATAGCAGGGGTTAGATGCTTACTAGCCAAGTGAATTATCCAGTGTAATAATAACTGTTGTCTGCTTAAAAATAATGTGCAGTGAACAGGTGTAGAACATAAGGGCATAATAAGTAATAATAATAATTTTTAATAATGTTCATATACAGGAAACCCACTCATTATCACCTTACATATGTAGGTGAACTGATTAAACATTCAGATATTGTAACAATAACTGCAACATCTTTAGAACTTTTACATAATGGGAAAAGGAAAATTATCAGATAGATGAGTCTGTGAAATTCTGTCACTCAATCATGTTCCAGCTAAAGTAATGATATTTTGAAGTAGTAGTTAGAGACTTCCACGGCAGTTTTGATAAGTGCTTTGTTCTTCTGAAAATTGAGGATTTCTGAGGCACAAAGGTAGTTTGAAATGTCTGATAGTCTCTCCTGGATCCTCCAGAAAGCATACATTGTTACTTTTCAAGAAATAAAGAAGCTCTGGCTAAATCTACATTTTGTTTTTATTTTAGTATCCAGGCCACATGTGGGGCCAAATTAATCCCATCATGTGTCTAACTTTTTCATCTCCTGAAGGACAAGCAGACCAAGACTGGAAATTATGGGGGAAGAGGGTATGCCCTGAGCACAAGAGGACATTATTCTCCTGGTTATGAGGATGAGTCATGACTTGGCCAGTATCTCCGTCTATGTGTCTATGATGTGTGGCAATAGGCAAATGAAGAAGAATGAAGTCTTTCCTGGGAATGCCCCTATGTTTCCTGCTGCAAAGCCAGGGAGGATTAAAAACAGGCTGCTTGGGTACAATGAACATATGGATTAGGGTCTTGGTAGTACTTCCTGCTTTTGGTCACTCTCAAGGCAAATCAGGAGGAAACAACTCATAGCTCATCCTTCTGAGGAAAGCTACCATTTTGAAAATGGTACAGATGATATATTGGGTTTAAGAGGAGGTGGTATGTGCTTCTGTACTTGTTTTGTGTTTTAACATAAAATAGATTTTGGGCTCATCCTGATCTTATCAAACTTRGTGGAATTATACTGCATTTACAGTGGTAACAGTGAATTTAGTCAGATCTACAGCAGAATGTATTCTGCTATCACATTTTCCTGAACGAGTGGGTTTCTTGCTGGGAATATCCAAAAATAAATTTAAAAAAATCTCAAAAGGATACTATGAACATACTAATGCTTTTACAATAAATTCTTAAGTCCCATTAGACATTTAATCACCACTGACATCCACCTTAGAGAACACTTTCGTGGTAAGTATTCTCTAAAAATCTAAAAACTTGATAAAGGCTGTTTAGTATAGCTCTTATAAAACTTTTGTAAAACATCCTACGACCTTACAGGTCCTTTTTTTTTTTTTTTAATAAATATTTGTTCACATAGTTAGGTATTAGGAACCTAGGCATTTAGATACTGTTAAATGAACATTACCTCAGCAAATTTCAGTCAGTAGAATCTGATTTCTGACAACTCTCCTGACGACTATTTCTAATCCTGTTGCTATGGAAACATTTTTGGACTGCCAAACATGCTATAAGAGACATATAAATTATCACTTTTTCAGCTGAAATATCAAGAGTATACTGTCCATTATTGTGTATTATTCCAGACCAACGTCGTTAGAGTAATCTACGTTAGTAAGTTACTAAAAATATTAGTCCAAAAATCTTTTCTATTTATAAAAGCTCAGAAATGTACCACAACGCTATCTGAGAAGAAGCAGAAAAGCTTGGATACATCTGTTTACAATGAATATGGCAAACTCAGGGGAAGAGTAAGAAATGTAAGAGCTTTGTGGCATAAGAAAAATTTTGCTTTAGATTATGATAGCTGTTTTACTTTCTGCACCAGATGTCATCATTGATAGTGTCTACAGACATTAGAGTCCTGAATGGATTTGAGGACACAGGATTTAAAAGGAAGGCACTCCAAAATACTTACTGACAAACAACTTTCCCAATAACCTCATCTAATAAACTGATGACATCAGTTATATAGCACCTAACCTCATTAGCTTCCTATGTAAATGTTTTTACACTGGGATTTGAGAAGTTTGTTTTGAAATGTTTGCATATTCAAATTTTGAAAAGTTCATTGGAATTGGAGAAGACCATCATCTTAGCTTCCTCCTGTTTGAATTCTGTAAACTTACTCTGAAATAAGATCACTTATACAGTAAGATACCTGATGGTTATTCCACATTACAGTCCAAATGAATTTCCTGTATCAAAAAAAAGCTGTAATAAATGGCTTTCAATTTGACCGTTACCTCTGGGTTATTACTTGTGTTTTAATGTCTGCTTTTTTTCCTTCCACTGCCATTGATTTCTTTTATCAAATAAAACAGTCTTAGATATAGGGTTTAAGGGGGCAGTTAACATGATCCAAGGACCGTCGTTCTGAGCTTTTTTTTTTCTCCTATCTTCAAGGTTTCTGCACCTAATTTAAACAATGATGACTAGAATGTGCCACTGTTGTATACGTAAGTGGAGATCCTTTCAAGTATTAGGGACTAAAATGGGTAATGAAATAACCTTGGATGTATTGATACAACAAATGTATCCAGAGGCAACCCCTGCACTTGACCCCCACAACCCACATGATTGAGTGACAAACCAAATGTGTGATCTTAAAACAGGATTTTAGGATGGTGTTATGAGCCAGTAACACCAGAATTGGAAGTAAAGCCTGGCAGACAAGCAGTTTGCCTGAAGGGAATGAGTGTAGATATTCTCTTGCTGGAACTCTGCAAATGAGGCTGCATGTGTATGTGCTTTGCTGCTGCTTTTTGCTTCTAATCCATTTTGCCTATGGCAATGGCAAGACTGATGCCCTTATCATAAATAAAAGTAGACGGGGAAAAAATACCATGGAGTGACAAATCCAAATCTAGCTTCACTAAAGCTGGAGAAATAGCCTTATGAACAACTATTTTCTATGCTAATATTAGTAGCATGTAAAAGAAAACCCATATACATTGTATCATTATGGCACAACCTGATAAAATCAGCCATGTCCAAATCAAGGAATGGACCACTGTCCCTCCCTCTCTCTTTAGAAAAGCTGTTAAAACCTCTAAGACCTCTTGTAGAAATAATACAGACTAAATAATATGACTCAGATCATACAGATGCAACCTCTGAGCATTGTGAAAGAACCATGTGCCCGTAAAATTCCAGCCAAAACAATTTCCTGCTTAACCAATTTTAAAGGGTAGAGAATGTAATTATAAATCAGAGATGTGACAAGAATTCAAAGTGGTGGCTCAAAGTGGGGCAATGGTGTGGGGTGTCCCTTTGTGCTGATCTTTTTCTCTGAGTCCCAAAGACAATGCCACAAAACATTCTGGCTTCTGGTTTATTGGCTTTAGCTGCTAAGTTCAGTTGCAGATACCTCCACAGTAGGTATGTACATCTGTATGTGCATCATCACTGATCTGTCTGAGCAAATGAGATATTCCATTTGTTTACAGGGAAAGAAAATCCATTAGAATGAAAAAGTTTGCTAGCCTGAAACATTATACTTAACTTCAATGTGAAAAGGAACAAGTAAACACCTTCCTCTTGCTTCTCTCATTATGGATTAATAACAAACTACAAGCCTGCATTTCTCCTGCTGTTGAAATAACTTTAATGAAAAACACAAGAGCAAAGAAATATCTGCTAAGGAAGTGTTATTTTGATAAAAAGGCACATGTTGTTTCTATGCTGTCGTTACCTTTTTCAATCTCCTTTCTGCCCATGCTGAGATATTTTTATTCTAAAGATACTGTTTATTTTTTTATATAACTTTTTTGAGGTAAGACCATTAATTACCTTGTTAAAATTCCTAAAAGATTAGTTGGGGTTTAATTTGTTCATTTATGATATTTAGAGTATTTCTCTTTATAAAAAATCATGTACTGTTTGTGAGAAAAATATCTCAGCATGCCCAGAAATTGTTCTGGCTTCAGGCTGATAAATTCAAATAAATCTCTGTCTAAAATCTTAGTTATTGGCTTTGCTATCTAGCCTAACTGTATTTTCTCCAGACTTGGAGAACTAGCAGATGGAACTAGGCAAATGACAAACTTGTTTCATGCCCACACTTAAATCTTCCTGCAGATAGTACAGGTTTTCATGAAAAACCCATTGACTGTCTCAGTGGAACATTGAGCCTGTGTTTATGGAGATAAAAACAGGAACTATGGAGTCCTTTATGTATTGTTGCACGGGGTCAAGTGCTTTAATATTGCTAAAGGTATTTGCAGTTTTAGTCTGCCTTTTTGCTTGCAGCCTACGCACCCTGAAGCTTTGGTGGCAGCATTTAGGCCAAGTGCTCTTATCCTCGCTGCCTTGCACTGGTGCATGTTGAAGCGCTGTTATCCTGTTTTCCCTGAGAAAGTGATTTTTTTTTTTTTTTTTGACATGCAAATCATCCTGTTTCCGTTCCATTTCTTAATACTGATGCTTTTTAGCTTTAGTTTGTAATCCTGTACTAAAGTCTCTCCCACCCCTGTCCATCTGGTAGCTTCTAGACTGTTGACTCCATATTACAAGGTAGGTAGTAAGTGGGTAACAGTCATTTTTATATCCAACAAATATTACCCAAATAACAAGCATTCACAAAGCTTAGCAGCCAGTATGCAACCCTTGCACCTAATTAAGCCGATTCAATCAGTGCCAATCAAAGAAAGACCGCCAACAGGAAGTTTGAGTGAGTATYGATGGAAGGGATAGTTCTTCTGAGGAAAAAAAGGAGTGTGGTCGTGGGTGCTGACATGATCGTGAGAACCCCTGCTGCACTGGAGAGGACACCCAGGAGAGGACACTCACCTGGGCACCTACACTTCTTCTCTTCCTGGCTGGCTCTGGGGACAGTTTTCCCTCTTCCTCTCACTCACTCTCTCTCTCTTTATCCCTGCTTCTTTCCCTAGGGTAACCTTGAAGGCAATGTACACCATCAGCTTCAGATCTGAAGAATAAAGTTTTGTGCATATCAGCCCATTTCAACTTTTTTTGTGCAACATTATAAACACTTCCACATCAGCTGCGTATTCAAGTAGTTTTTATTACAAATGACCTATTCATTAAGCTAAATTATCCAAGTGATGAAAAAATAATTTGGTGCAGAGTTTTCCAATTAAATAAATGTGTTTAGGATTAATATGAAAATCTCTTGTTTGTATCGCTATCCAGTCAGTGAGTTGGCACTCAGCATAAAAGAACAGACAATAAAAATACATGACAGTAATTTATGAGTCTATGTCTGAGCCTTCCGATATGATCATACAACAATAAATGGTAGCCAAGTAAACGTGGATCACTCTTCCATAAAATAGTTACTCCCAATTGCATTAATTAATCTGTGTTTGGAAATGCAGTAACTAAAGTTACTGCTGAACTAGCTGCACTGTGATATTTCACTCAGAGAGACCATGCGATCCAAAGCATTTCTGAACAGAGTACACAGATGTCTCTTCTGTGATTTTTTTCCCTTTTGAATAAAGGCTTTGAAACCTGCCCTTCGTGTTCTATCTTTTAGTGAACAATGATAACAATCTATTGATTTCCATTATTAAAAGGGGCTAGAAAGATTAGAAACTGTATTTTATTCTCTTTGGTTTGAAATCATGCTCATGCCAGGACTCCCCTCATGTCAGAACTCTCTGGAAAACAAAAGCACATTTAAAGTAAATAGGATATGACTTCTTTGAGCTAGGGTTAGATTTATACATTTTAGTTCTTAAATTTAGTCTTCTGTTACCCACAAAAAAACCCAAAACAAATAACACCCCACCTGCAAAAGAAAAAAAAAAAAAAAAAACCAAAAAATAACCCTGAAAAACACAGACACTCAGATTTATTATTGAAAACAGCCATTGAGGTTTAAAGTGTGTAAATTTTAAAGTGAAATGTTCAAAAGTGCACGATGGGGCTTGACATAGGATTAAGATTTCCTAACATGAGTACCATATTTGCATCTAAAGTTTAGTGCTGAATTCATCTATGCTGTGTGGATCACCTCATACTTAGGTGTTTAGTTAGTTTAATGTGGTTATGTAGGCTCTCTCTATCATTAATGGAGGAATTTTATGTATTTCAGTGCTAAATTCTTACCTGTTCATTTTACTTTGACAAAGTTTCTAAGCCCAAAGCAGGATCTACTCTCTGACTAAATGTAAATATTTTCCTCCTCTACAAATCAGAGACTTTTTTTTTTATATTTCAGATCTTGTAAAAACATTTTAGTAACAAATTAAACACATTTTTTTCACATTTTTGTGGGGGTGTAGAAGGTTATCAATTAAAAAAAAAAAGATCTTCATACTAAAAAAAAAATGAAGAGCAAAGGGAAAGGGGGAGAGAGGTAGAGATGTCATTACATCACAGTGATTTTCTGTATTGCACTAGATTTCATTTGTGCCAAAGCCTATATTCTGAAGAGGGGCAAATTTATGGTTTTAAAAATACCATTGCAATTTTCTCTGACAAGTCTATCAAGAACATTTTGTTTGCTATAGTGAATAGCTCCCATGGATAAAATATGGGAGTTTTTTCAGTGGCCATTTTAGGATTAGGGTTTTATTTTTAAGAATGTTCATTATTCCCAGATGTCCTGATTCTGGCTGGGACAGAGTTAATTTTCTCCCCAGTAGCTGGTATAGTGCTTTGTTTTGGATTTAGGATAAGAATAATGTTGATAACACAGAGATGTTTTAGTTGTTGCTAAGTAGTGCTTACACAGAGCCAAGGCCTTTTCTGCTTCTCACCCCACCCCACCAGCGAGGAGGCTGGGGGTGCACAAGAAGTTGGGAGGGGACACAGCTGGGACAGCTGACCCCAACTGACCAAAGGGATATTCCATACGATAGGACGTCATGCTCAGTATATAAACTAGGGGAAAAGCTGGCCAGGGGTCCGCTGCTCGGGAACTGGCTGGGCATCGGTCAGTGGGTGGTGAGCAATTGCATTGTGCATCACTTGTTTTGTATATTCTTTTATCATTATTATTATTTTCCCTTTCTTTTCTGTCCTATTAAATTGTCTTTATCTCAACCCACGAGTTTTACCTTTTTTTCCGATTCTCTCTCCCATCCCACTGCGGGGGAGTGAGCGAACGGCTGTGTGGTGTTTAGCTGCCTGCCGGGTTAAACTACAACAGTCTTTTAGTTTTTCAGGATTCTGCACTTGCTCAGGGGTGAAGTTCCAAAACATTGGAGGTGCCCACTGTCCTAGGTACTTGCCCATACTATCCCACACACCCTGTAAAATGTCTGTAAAATGTCTACAAATGTCCACAAAATGAAGTGTGTAGGATGTAAAAATTAAATCTTAGCTATGTCTGCTTGATCACTTAAAAAACTTAGTGTCTGACTATTTGCTTATGAAAAGATACTCTGGCTAGATAAAATGCTGGATTTCTTGACTCTGAAAGAGACATTTCTTTGTCTTTTGGAATAGGCAAGGTGTTAGGTTAGGTATTTTATGCATGTTTCTTTCTGTTATCCACCTCAGAATCTTGCAAGACACTCTGTAACAAATCTTACAATGTTTTTCCACCTGGTAAAGAAAAGTCTTTATGATTTTTCTTTTTTCTTTTCTTTTCTTTTCTTTTCTTTTCTTTTCTTTTCTTTNTTTTTTTTTTTTTTTTTTTTTTTTTTTTTTTTTTTTTTTTTTTTTTTTTTTTTTTTTTTTTTTTTTTTTTTTTTTTTTTTTTTTTTTTTAATTGCAGGCATTTTTATCAAAAACACTGTGTGGAATCAGAAGAGGAAAGTGAATCAGACCTGTTATTTATTTCAGAAGCAAAAGCAGCTGCAGACATATAAAATTAGAACTTTAAATCAGCTTTTACTTCAGCTACAGAACTGAAATCATGTGGAGTTGAAACAGGTGGCTGAGAAATGACCATGTTCCATCTCATGGAGCATTATTGTACAACTAAAACATTTATGCTCAAGACTGTTAGATTTTATAGTGTATTTCTGCACTTTACTTTCTTCATTGTTGTTCAGATATTATACAATAAGTACTTGGTCTGTAAAGAAATAAGGCACTTAAATCTTGATTAATTGTCCCTGTAGGCAGTTGCATATGAAATGAAGATTAGATGTTAAGTGGCAAACACCTTTCTTTACTCAGCTTCTGTTATACTCAAAGCGTCATCATTTTCACTATTAAGTCTAGGCAGCCAAGGACTATGTACACTCTGTTGGGGATCATGACTGAAGGTAAGTGCCTTCCTACAGTTACATAATTAAGCCTTGAAGAGAGAAGGGCTTATGATTTACTCTGTAATCTATTGTATGTGACTCCCACTCAACTTCCAGTTACGGCTCTCATTCTTGGGCACTTAATTCTCCCCCAGCATGAGTGTAAGAGTAGCCTAGGTAAGTAATTTGGGACTGTGGGTTCTTGCAAAGGGCAAGACTCCTAAAAACCAGATATTGCCATGCACTGTGAACTCCACAATGCTTCCTGTGTTCTTTTGTGGATGTACACCTCAGTTGCTCACAGTTTGTAAACAACTTACTCAAATCTCAGGTACTTCTAATGTTCTTGTAATTATTGCAGGGGATTTTTTTTTGCAGCACTGGGATTGCTGCCATGAGTGTAATAGGTAATCTGAGGTAACTCATTTTCCTGGTTTATGCCTCATGCATTCCATCTCTAAAAATATGGAAATTGGATATGACCTAGTCTGTTAGGGGCTCCGTTGCAAATGAAAGCTCCAAGTGGAAAGCGATTATTATTCCTATTGTAATATGCAGTAAGGTATTTCCTATCTGCACAAATCTCTCCTTCAGATTCTATGCAACAGAGCATCTGTGTTGCATGGTGTGGTTGTACTTGAGCTGGTTTATAAAAAAGCTAGCAAATAAAAAAGAACCTGAAGCCAAATGACATTGATTAGCTCACAACCACACTGATTAAGGCTAGCGCTCCTTATAGGTTTGTCTCAGAGACAACCACTTGCAGGTAGTGACCTAACAATTAATTAGTGTAGAAAATGAGAAGACATTGAGTTGCTAGTTCTTTTTCATTTATCAGTGTAGTTCTACACTGAGATCCCTGAAGTAGCTCCTTAGGTGGTATGTCTAAGCCCAGTGCTCCGGAAACAACTAATATTACTTTAAACTTCAACCCCATCTACAGCTTGATGATTAAACCATTTTTTAGGCAAGAAAAGTGGGTTTGAATCTTCTAAGGAAGTGTAACAAATTGAATCTGAGTGTCTTATAAATACATAAAAAGAAGACAGCTCCATTACCACAATGCTTTTTAAAGTAATCTAGGTGTTCCATCAGGAATGCTTTCTGGGCTGTGGAGATTTTCCAACACATGTATCCCTGTATTAATGGCTTAATTTAAGACCTGCTGAATGGTCTGAGTGATAGCGGCTTACTATTTGCACAACTACTGGTTGCTTTAGTTCCCTTCTTGAGGGTCTCAGTGTATGTCCATATCGCACAATGCACTGCCATTCACGTATGCTTGTGCAAACTACCCAAAGGCTAAAGATGATACAGATACCACATTACACAGCTAGGCCTTGGTCAGTTAGCTCTGAGGTAATACCACCTGGACACAGCTATACTGCTTCCAGTCTGTGTGTCAGTGGTTTTGCTCTGTGTAAACATATCAGCTCATTTGGAGCTAGCTCAGAGCTATCTGAAATGTCATCAGGCAGTATAGCATAGATGCATCCTTAGGCATCTCACTCATTTTACTGAAGTAATTCTAAGTGACCAGTGTAAGCCCTTACAGAAAAATCAAATTCAGGTATCAAAGACACAAATCTGCATCTTAGCCAATTTCTATCAAAATAATGATTTTTATTTATCCTCTGTCATCTAACAGCTGTGTTTAAAACATATCTGCCACAGTTCTGCTGATCATCCTTATCAAGATATATCTATATGTGCAAAATACAAAGGTCTGGAGAAAACATATGAACAGCAAAGAAGGAAGACATGAAGCAATCTTCTGATAGTGTTCACATTAGAGCGGCAAAACTTAGAGAACCTACTAAAAAAAAAAAAGAGTAGTCAGAAACGTTTGTGTTGAATGAAATCAACATTGCAAAAGGTCAGTCATAATTAGACAGCTGAAGAAATGTCAGTATTGCTTGAAGGGACTGACTAGAATCCCTTTTCCAACACTATGAAAAATACAAATGTTAATCTGTACAAAGTGAAGTCTTGCTACATTATGGTATAATTGTAATTTATCATGGGGTTGTAAGTGGTACTTAATCCATTTTTAACTCTGGGATTTACACACATTTAAATGCTTTAGACTTTGCTCTAATTTACTCAAATAAAGCTATTCTAAAATTCTGCTATATTTCAAAGTGAGCATATGGATTTGTGTTTAACATGAAAACTCTGTAATTAAACCAGGAATACTTCTTTATTTCATTAACCTGATATTTTATCAGAAAGAATTAAAGAGACTTAGATGAATTTATCATCTCATTACAGTTTTTCCTTTGGGCTGCTTTATATAATTTGAAACAACACTTGTTGAGGGAAAACAAATGTCGAGCAATGGGTCAAATTATATATGCTTTTCCAAATATACTTTTCCCTTTTCCTTAAGCAAGGAAGCGGGAACTTCTGGAGCAGCTTTCAGATACATACAATGTTTCAGATGCATGTTTAAACATTTTTAGTGGCAAGCAAAATGAGACTTTAATATAAAAAGATGTTCTTAATATACTACAACAGAAAATGGAAGTAAAAAGAATGAAAGAGTCAGTGTTTCAGCTACAAATCCCTATAGGTAACACCTAGAATGGAGGTGTTCTTCCCAATGGACATTCAGGAAGACCAAACAAATGTCAGGTGTGAGCGAATTTGATTATTCTCACATAAAGAAGCTGCTAGCAAGGTTTGAGTTATACACATGAACATTCTAGGGACTGCTGGTCCCACAGAGAAGAAAACCAATAACAAGAACAAGAACAACAAAATTGGAATACTTTTAGTTACATAAAGTGTTTCTTACCTTACTGGAGATGATGAGACACTTAGAGGAGCTTTCTATTCAGTCAGACCTTGATTGATAGGGCCAACTCAGGCAGGTCTGAGATCTTTCATAGAAAACTGAGAGACAGTCTTTACTGTTGAGTTTAGACTTATTCCCATCAGATTACATTTAAGAGACAGCTGCTTCTAGCCAGTGCTTTGTAGAGATTATTGGGAGGAAAATCAATTTTGTTGGAAAAATAAGGACCAGACTTTGACTTGAACTCTTAAATCTGACTTGGGCGTCCTATAATAAAATGGAGTAAGCACCACCATTCAGCAAACAAAACCACAGGGCATATCCTCTTTCTACCTTCAGTTTAATACCATGAATTCAAAGTAGAGATTGCCCAGTTAAAGCTAAAAAAAAAGTCATATACATTATCATATTCTTTAAAATAAATTATTATAGACTAGCACACAAACTAAAAACTCAAGCAAACAAAAAATCCAAGCAAAAAACCCCAGAAGTCTCATGATATTTAGGATACAAATCTGTTCTCTAAACATAGGTATCTGGTGCCATTTGAGAAGTCTCTGGACATCTTGCCTACAACCTAGCTGCAGTCTGAGATGGGCAAAGATGTCTCTAAAGTCCTGTGTCAGTTCTTTAATATCTTAGGTACACTGGAATACCTTAAATGCTTTTAGATTGTACTAAATAATCTTAAACTTCTGTAACTGAGTCTCATGCTAGGGAAAAAATTAACTCCAGAGAAGGAATAAATTTTGATATCTACTGTTTGGATGTCTAAGCTTTTATTATTATCAGTGAAGACTGGGTCAACTCTGGATAACTCTCTAGTTTCTGTTAACAGTATTGAAGAGGGTCTTAATTGTTGTCTAAATATAAGCATCTAATGTCATCTTAGATGTTGTTGAGTATCCAGACTGTTACTTTGCTGGAAATGTTTCAGGTAAACTGGTATTTCGAGTGAATTTAGCAGCATGAATGTGAACAACAGTTTTCTAAGTACTGTGTAGACACCTAATTCACATGTAGATCTCTCTATTTAGGGTTGTGGTTTTTTCTGAGATTTCTCATGGACCTTGATCCTAGCAAACATTTCCATTAATTTCCCTGTTGCTGCTAAATCAGCCACCCTGGCCCAGCATTCTGTCTTTCTAGAGAGGGCTTCTTGGGTTGCCCTTCAGGACTTTTTCTTGCAGGTGTAACTGGATTCATTAGTTTGTCAACACAGGAAACCAAACCACCTAGTCTTGCCTGTGAAAACCATTTCAGAAGTTGGAGAAGGTATAATCACTGGTATTGCCTGTTTTCCTGCTTCTCATACTGCCCTTGTAGGCATTTTGGGACAGCGAGGTACTAGCTGCTGCTGATTAGGGAGGTACCAGGCTGTCTGTGGTCTAACTTTGTGATCCCACCTGTATTTCTTCCCCAGGGAGAGGTGTTTGTGTGCCCTACACAGCAAGTTCCAGGCTGGTAGAGTTTCTGTGCCATCTTATGCAGGAGAATGGTACCTTTTTTATGAAAGAGCAGACTGAGTATGTTTACCTGATGTAGAGTTTTTCAATAAATTTCCCAGATTATTAGGGTGTAGGCTGAGGCACGGCATGGCACGGAAAGAGAATGGCATAGGCTAATTGCCATGTAATTTTGGGACAGGTGTTTTCAGGCTTAATGCATTTCACTCAGTGGCATTTTTATAAAATTTTATATCTCATATCATCCTCAAAGCCTTTGTTTAGTTAGAATTTTATGTTGGTATTATGAAAACAATGTGAACATAAGTAAAGAGAATTTGGTAGGGTAATACTTTCATAATGCTTGTGTGTATGAGACCTTGTACTTTGCTTAATCTGTGTTTTCTATAAATAACTTGAAAACATAAATTTCTGGCATTTTATTTAGTTACCAACTTTCCATGACACCATAACTCTTATTCCAAGATAGATAATTAGAACTGATGGGCTGCCAGTGCCATTAGATAATTTTTCCCTGATTTGTTTGTGTGACTCAGATGTATTGTTCACTAATATTAGTCAAGTAATATCACTTACAACATCATACCCAATGATAGTAGTATTGCAAACTGTATTATGTATGACATAAAAAGTATAGAGAAAGATTTTGTATGCTCTAAGGAAAATAAATATATAAAGACAAGTCATCCGTGTAAATGAGCAAAGAGATTAATACATGTGTGAGCTTCTGTCAAGAAGTTGTAAGAAAATTTTTCTTTTCTGTACTTGTTCTAATGTAGACACTTTATTGTAAGGAAATGAAGTAAATTATCAAAACCTACTAGGCTCCAAACTTTTCATTACATCAGTAGTGAAAATAAAATGGCTCAAAAATCTCTTAAGTCTTGTCTCTCTCAGGTTAATTGTATCTGCTTAAATTTTTCTTTGAAATATTTTTAAAACAGAGAGAAACACTGTGTGGAACACTCCATTTAAACTGATGAATGGTGAACAGGAATTTTTTTTTTTTTCTTTTTTTTTCCCTGCTCAACCCTCAGTTCTTTTCGCTTATTTCACTTTTAAGAGCTACAAATACACTAGAAAATATTTAGTACTTAATTCCAACTCCAAACATTTATTTTGCAAAATGGGTATTCCATAAAATTCTGACATTAAACCAAATGTATTTTAAATTAAAAATCTTTATTATAGTTAAAAGAAATGACAATATTCCAAAATATACAAATTTTTTTGAGTTCTATGAGATTGCTTTAATTTATTTGGGTTTCGGTTATTTTAGTCAAAGAAAGAAATTAAATTCCAGTTTATCTTTATAAGCTGAGGTAACATGGTAGGACTTTATATTATATAATTAACTTGACAATGTTCTGAGCAGGAATTTCATTCATTCAGTATATGAATAACATGAAATTGGTTCAAACAATAACACTGCATGAACCACTAAGAAATAACAGAATGCTCGATTCAAAAAAATTTACTTAGCATACTGATCTTAAAATATATATATACACACACACATCTTAAAATATATATATACACGTATATATAAAAGTGCAGGGGTGAACTAGAATCTAATCAACCCTAAAATCTGTATGGAAACTACTTACTAACATTTTTTTACTTCAAATTGCTCTATAAAAGAGCTTTCACTAATTTTGTAATAAAGTCCACGTACAAAAATAAGTACATGAAAAGATTATGTCAGTCAAGATCTTGGCTGTATAATATTCTTATTATAAGATTATACTATTCACATTCCATACACCTTTGTAAGCCTTACTTACAATTTATTATCATAACATAGGTGAAGTTCCAGCCACACTTCTGTGAAGAAAAACTTTACCATGTTGTTTATGTTGTCTAAGTATTCACAGTAGGAAAATATAAATAATAAGTAAGTGTCATTATTATGCTTCTTGCTTCTTTTCTTTCTGAGACTATGAATCTTGGACATTCAACTACTTGGGCTCAAAATAGAAAAGGAAAGGTTTCTAAACCCAAACCTTCAATCTGGTAGTTTGCTTGCTGTCATGCACAGCTGGGATCGGCGGAAACGAACTCTCTTCARCCAAATAGGACTTTTATATCAAATACATTTCCTGAAAAAATGCTGTAATCCGTTCATCTTACTCTGAAGATGTGCAATATTTCCCAGTTGTAATAGGAAAATAGTGATTCCTATTCAGTTACTTGGGCGGAAAAAAAAAAAGAAAAAAAAAGAAAAAATGCCTATTCACATGATAAGATGCAAGGTTATGAATCTTGTGTGCATGAAGGTACCTCCTTTGAAACTTTCATTGAGGCATCTAAGTTCTTTAAAACCCTGAGCTTTCTTCATGCATTGTAGAACTTATCATGCCTAATTTGAGGATCCATATTGTACTATGGGGTGAGATTTGTAAAACCAGTCTTGATCTCTTTTTTGAAAAGTATTTCATGGTGTACAAATAAATGAATAAAAAAATATAAGTATATAAATATATTTCTCTCTCATAGGAAGAATGCTTAATTCTAACATCATTTTTGGTAAGTGTTCTAATTAGCAAGTTGTTACAGGATATTATGTGAGTGCAGAGAGAGGAATGAATAAAGGGAGCTGCTGGAAGAAAGGTCTGTATTTCATGAAAAAAAAGGCTAATTTGCTTATGCTTCAAAAGGGCTCTACAAGACATATAACTAAATAGATTTGAAAGGTTTAAGACTAGTTAGCCTAAGTGGCTTCAAGATAGTTCTAGCTTCTGCTAAACACTTTTTTTCAGATCTCTGAATCTCCTGAGGAGGTTTATGGAGAGCCTGGATACCAGATGGGAGGTGCGGACTCCATCACCCAGCAGGGGCTGGTTCCATGTCTCTGCTGTCCAAATTTCAACATCTTTCATTAAGATCCATTTTCAGATTGGTTCATTGTCTGTATGCTGTGTAGGGTACTTTGTCTCTGAACAAGAGAAAATACAAGTTAGACAAGTATCCACTTTTCTAAATAAGCTATGCTAACACATAAAAAATATACAAAAGTTATGAGATTAAAGTTATAAAGTTATTGCCATCAGATCCAATAGCTTAACAAAAAAGTTCTAAATGAAAATTTGATTAGGACAGACAAGACCATAGATTTACCTAAAACTTCTCTGTTATCATTTACTGCCAATTCACAACTTACTATTGTGGTTCAGGAACACTTTTAAAAATTCTTTTGATGTCAAATCTGAAGGGCATTATTAACTAGGAACTCAGATAGATAAACTTCTTGTATGGTGGTCAAATCCCAGTGCAAAAGAAAGGCTTTTATAAACTGTTACCTTTGGTATACTAGCATCTTTAATGAAGCTCAGTGCTTGTTTTTATTCTTTTTTTTTTCTTCCTGTGGTATATAGATCTGCAATTTTATTTTCGGTCTTGTTTGGTTTATCTTTGCCTCCAGGACTACAGTATTGTGACTAGATGGAAAAGAAACAACAGAATATTTGTCTCAAAATGACCTAGGCATAGGGGTATTATTAACTGGAACTTCAGATAAGTAGTTTACGATTTTTTTCTTTTTCCCTTCATGTTCAGGGATGTAGCAGATGTTTTAAATGGAACCCAAAATATAAAAATGGATTGCTTTATAAGGGTCCCCATAGATATTAATAGGCATAAATTTGAATTGTGAATTTTATGTTACATGCTATTGATTTGAGGCAAGCATTTGAAATGACTTGTAAACAGAGGACAACTTCATGTAACAAGTTATATCCAGCTACAGAAATCAGAAAACCTTTACATTATTCTGTCAATATTTTCATTGTGAAACATTCATTTTATTTCACAGTGTATTATATTTTCATCCTTAAAAATAACCCTTATGATGACAGACCACAGAAAGACTTATCTCTTTTTGCTTAAAAAAAATCCCAAACTTTTAAAATTTTTTTTAAAGGACCTATCCTGTAATTGAAAATTGTCTCATAATGGGATATGATAAGACATGAGATTTTCTGTGTAAGTAACTGCTTAAACATTTTTTTTTTCCTTTTTTTTTTTNTTTTCTTTTCTCTTCTTAAGGAGTGAGAGAGATTTGTACTGTACTCTCCATGGAGTAGCCCTTTTCCCAGCTTACTAAACTCTACTACAAAATCATTCAGTTTAGAAGGTAAGTTTGTATCTGAATTTTTATTGCTTTTATTCACAGGTTCATCCCAAAATGACTGTATCACCATCCTACTCTAAACAGAAAAAACCACTTTTTATAGTGTTTATAACAATACAGGAAAACAAAGACAAAACCCAGGATCAGGCAACCCAGAACTGAACTGAACCCTGATTTGTAAAAATAACATTTTGAACTGTCTTTAGTAGATTCCTGTGTGATTTTGCATTACCTATATTGAAACACAGTGGGGTAGCAAAGAAAACATTTTTAAAATGTATTGTATTATCTCTGAGCTTTGTTATGAATTAAATATTAAAGTTATAGACTAGAATATGAAATGAATTAACCATATCACTATCAAGGAAAAACAAACACAAAAGAGGGGAAAAAAAATCTCTATTTCCTAAAGATACAAAAAAAAGATCCCTGYTTTTCTACAGAATTCCAATTAACATATTCCAGTAAACAAATTTTAAACATCTGCTAAAAAGATGGTTGTTAAAATAATGATCGCAAAAAGACAGCAACATCATTTGGTAAACTTCATTCGCTTAAATGTATCTCCTGAATTTGTTATATAATTCTAAAAAGAAATGAATGTGATGAAGTCTTAAAAGAGTCTAATTTTTCCCAATATCCAGTAGCATTTTAACATAAATTTCCTGTTTCTATCATTGGTAAATATAATTTTATCATCATAAAAAAGGGTTTGATTTGATGATGTTAGTCTGAGGAATGGGAGTCTACTACACCCCAGGTTCTGACTGCTCATGATCTTCTATGTCTAGGTGCAGAGAAGTTTGGATAAGGAAAGACTTTCCATCTGCTGATGCCAAAGAGCTAGGTAAGAGAGAACTATGGTTTTCAAAGTAGGAGAAAAGAGTTAATCAGATCTCACTTGAATTAGATAGTCTAAATTATTATCTACTTCTCTTTTCTACAGCCTAAACATCTGTAAAATCCATTCAGATTTACAGATAAACCAGTAGAGAATGACCAAGGAATTTATTATGATTTTTTTTTTTTTTTAAAGAAGGTAAAAATATGAAATTTGATTAATTTCCCCCATGCACACACCAGATCAGAACTTATGGTCCCTTTTTCAGAAGACATTAACCATGAAGACCCTCAAGATTTACTGCAAATATAAAAATAAAATGAATGCTATTTAAAAATCTATCAATAATTGTTTTCAAAGATAAAAAATTAATATAATCAAAAAAAATCAGAATAGCAATAGCACTCAAAAAGCATAAATTGCACAATTAATGAGAATTTTGTGACTAAGTTTATGCTATATATTATTTTCATTGTGAATGCATCAGATATTAATCATAATTCCCACATGACTTTGTTAATAAGATGTAAAAGCTAGTGCTTATAAAAGACAAGGAACCGTATCTTCCCTAAACCTCTGAGAAATCTCAAAAACATTTGAAAGTGCAAAAAATAACCTAGGCAAGAGTATTTTCTGAGTTTTTAAACAGTGCTTTGCTTTACCTGTTTTGATGACATCTTAAAAATCAAGAGCTCTGTTTTTTCCATTCCAGTAGCAATGATACTTATGATACCCCTCCCTTTACATTTCTATAATAATGTTTTAAACTAATAAAGACCAAGTTTGATGCATTTCTGTTTAAACACTCTGTACAATATTAGGAAATAATTTCTGTTTCACAAGCCTCTGATATCGGTTTTTTATTCCTTTAGGTTTTGTTTCAAGTTCAAAATATTGCAGAAAAATAACATGATAAATTTTATTGTGTTTACTGACTATTCATTCCACATGATTTTTTTCTGTTGGGAAATTTACAAGACCTCATGTTGCCTCTTTGGACACATTGGCTCAAATCCTCACCCAAAATGAACTGAAACTGATATTAGAAAATCTTTATCCCCTTCCCAATTAAATTTACTGCCAAATTTGGCTAAGTTGCCCAACATCCTGTATTGGGTTTATGTGGCAAGGTTTTGGTAGTGGGGGAGGCTACAGGGGTGGCTTCTGTGAGAAAACACCAGAAGCTTCCCCCATGTCCGACAGAGCCAATGCCAGCTGGCTCCAAGACAGACCCGCCGCTAGCCAAGGCTGAGCCCATCAGTGATGGTGGTATCGTCTCTGTGATAACATTTTTAAGAAGGGGAAAAAAACTGCTGCGCAAGAGCAGCTGGGAGAGAGGAGTGAGAATATGTGAGAGAAACAACTCTGCAGACACCAAGGTCAGTGAAGAAGGAGGGGGAGGAGGTGCTCCAGGCACCGGCGCAGAGATTCCCTTGCAGCCCGTGGTGAAGACCATGGTAACGCAGGCTGTCCCCCTGCAGCTGTTGGAGATTAACTGTGGAGCAGATATCCACCTGCAGCCCATGGAGGACCCCACGTCAGAGCAGGTGAATGCGCCCGAAGGATGCTGTGACCCCGTGGGAAGCCTGCGCTGGAGCAGGCTCCTGGCAGGACCTGGGGACCCATGGAGAGAGAAGTCCCTGCTGGAGCAGGTCTTCTGGCAGGACTTGTGACCCCGTGGGGGACCCACACTGGAGCAGTCTGTTCCTGAAGGACTGCACCCCGTGGAAGGGACCCACGCTGGAGCAGTTCTTGAAGAACTGCAGCCCATGGGAAGGACCTATGTTGGAGAAATTTGTGGAGGACTGTCTCCCGTGGGGGGACCCCACACTGGAGCAGGGGAGGAGCGTGTGGAGGAAGGAGCGGCAGAGAAAACGTGTGATGAACTGACTGCAACCCTCATTCCTCGTCCCCCTGTGCCACGCGTTGGGGAGGAGGTACAGAAGTCAGGAGTGAAGTTGAGCCTGGGAAAAAGGGAGGGGTGGGGGGAAGGTGTTTTAAGATTTGGGTTTATTTCTCATTATCCTACTCTGATTTGATTGGCAATAAATTAAATTAATTTTCCTGAGTCAAGTCTGTTTTGCCCGTGATGGTAATTGGTGAGTTATCTCCCTGTCCTTATCTCAACCCACAAGACTTTCATTGTAATTTCTCCCCTGTGTCGGGCTGAGAAGGAGGAGTGATAGAACAGCTTGATGGGCACCTGGTGGCTAGCGAAGGTCAACCCACCACACATCCCAAATTCTGTATCTTACCTCTGGAGTTTTGAATTCCAAGGCAACTATAATTCAATAAACTTACGGGCTTACAGGTCTTGACAGTGTCAAGGAACACAGGAACCGGTTGTTATTCAGCTGAGCAAGGTCAGACTGTATTAAAGACTGCAGTCTCAAGTGTGTCCAAGGATGTTTCCCATTGCTAGGTATCAGTGAGTCAGATCGGAGAAAATAGGAGAGTAGGAGACAGAGCGATCTGACACCACCTCAAATCAGCAGATGTTTCTGATACAGGTAGCAAGTGAGGAGACTATTGGGGTACCAGCAGAGCAATGATATCCAAGTGAAGCCTGAAGGATTACATTGGAGGTGAAACTGAGCAAGCAGAAAATGGTAGAAAGGGGAAGCTGGAAAAGCAGGAGTCAGTGGCAGTAGCGGCTGAGGTCTTAATCCACGCTTGTCCTGTACGTCAGGGTTTGGAGCCATTTTTGGGCCTCTCTTAGCTCATCTTTACAGAGAAATATCACTACATCCCCTGCTTCTCAGTGGTCAAAAGCCTCCTCTTTGACCTGTTTTCTTCCAGCGTGACTGAACATAGTCCTGAGGAAGCCGGCAATCATGTTTTCTACTCCTTGGCCAACAGCATGACCCCATAATACAATTTTCCCTTATCTAGCATGCCCCAATTCACTCCTCTGCTAGACAGCTCCAGAATGGTTTTATGATTCCTGTCACACAATTTCCCAAGTCTCTTTTCCTTAACTTTAATAGGAAGACATACATCAAAACACTCTGGAATATACTACCACTCAAAGGAAATGGTTTTTCTTGGACATGTTTAGAAGCTTCAATCTACAAAACAAAAATTAGTTAGCTGATCCATTTGAACAGAAATATCTTTGCAAATTTACCGGTGAGATGTGCCAATTTTCTTAAGGAAGATCCAGCCAGGTTTTGGAATCACTAGAAAGATGTCCTACATGCCTAGTCAAGGCTGGGTTGCAGTGCTGGACCTAAATTCTCTCTGTGAAACTAGCCTATATAAAAATGCAAATGTTTATTGGTGCAGTGTATTGTACCCTATATTCCATTTTTTTCAGAAAGAGAATCCCTTTCGAAATGGCGACTTTTAAATCCCAAAGATGAGAATCACTTGCTTGGTGTTATAACAAATACTTCCCATAATTCTGCTAAATGTTCCTGAAAAATCCAACAGATATTACTTATCATATGTAGCCCTGTAGCTCACATAAATACAGTATTGCTATTGCTACTAACAACACATAAGTTTTGCACTGAGTTGGCAAGTTCTTAGGACTGAGGTTTGTCAGGTTTACTTTGCCTGAACTTGTCTTGACCTGCCTGGAGCTTTGTTTTCAGTTGGTTTGTTGTTTCTAAAGATTATTGGCTATGCCTAATTTGTATTACTTTTGCTAGTCTTCGTATGGTATGACTGTAGCTTTTATATTAATAGTGGCAATATGTAGTTACTCTGTGTAGATATTTACAACTCCTGCACAATGATGTAGTGTATAGAAAGTCAGGCCTGGTATGATGGCAGAGGCTTTCAGGGGTGGAGACGCAGAATGTGGTGTAGAGGGACACAAACTGGCATGATAACAAGTGGAGCATGGGCTTGGCACTGGAGACTCCACAATCATAAACAACTCACTAGTGGTCAGGTGAAGAGATGTGGGCCAGAATTTGGACACAACTGGGCTTGGCATAACAAAGAGTGAGCATGTAGCACATAAAATACACCACATGATAAATTCAGATTCTATATGGAGTTGCAAAGCAATGAAGAAACTGTAAACTGTTAGAAAAAATATTAAAAAAAAAAAAAATTTCCAGGTGAATTCTAAGAGAAAGGAGAGAAGTAAGAGGAGACACCATCAACCTCAGTTTTCCCAGTGAAGCACTTCAAGACAAGCTGCAAATCCCAGCCCTTGCTGGGAGAGGACTGGCACTATTGGCCAAAGGTCCATGGGAGTACTGAGAGAGTGAGAATGACACAGAAAAAAGATAGGTACTAAGTGCGAGTGTATAATAATTTTATCTGCATTATTATACTAATAATAAATTTTTCACTTTATGTAAAATATGTTTCCTGTTTGCCCATTACAAGATTTTGTGCATAACACATAGAATATATAACTAAAAGCTTAGAGGTTATTTTCCTAGTTTTAGACAAACTACACAAAAATCAATCCATTTGCAGTTAAAAAACTATACAGTTTATGCTGGCAAAATCACCAGGAGAATAATTGGCTGGATTAAGACTAAGAGTTTCTCTAAAGTGTACATTAAGCCACTTATGGTTGGTGTAGGTTGTAACAACAATCCACAAAGACTCACAAATCTTCATTATTGTTCACTTTTTTAGATAGAAAATTCTCTTTATTATGAGTAGCTAGGCAGATGTATCAAGGACATATTCCCAAAGCTCTCACTAATAAATAATTTTTCTCTGTGCTCAATGAAAAATGGTAGACCTATTTACAAAAACAGAAACTTAGTTAAAATAATGGATATTTAGAAAAACAAGGTTTGCTACCAAGGATAATTCTTGTCAAACAACATCGGAATGCAGAAAATGAACTATTTAACATTATCTATGACATGCTATGTTTTTAACTTAAAGGTAGTACTATAAAAATAGGATTGCTTTGATACATCTTTTTAGATTTTTCAGTATTTTTTAAATATAACATAAATGTGCCCACATAAAGATAATTATTCATTTTATATTATTAATTAGTTAGGGCTGAGTGCCACTAAGTTTTGGATTCATATGATTCACAGTAAAAAGATTCACTTTCAGGAACAAATCCTGAAGTCCTTGAACATGCCTTTTTATTCCTACTAGGAAAGAGGTAAAATTCATAGAATAAGGAAATAAATGATGAGTTTGTGGATTCTAAACAGAAAAGAACAGCTATGCTTGATTGATTTTTAAGAAAATATTTACACGGAACAAGCAGGAAAGTATAATGATTAGAAACCTGAAGAGTATATATTGGAACATACGACTGTAATAACAATTGCATTATATGTTTTGATGTAAAACCTCAAATTATTGTTTTACACATGAATACAGTAATGCAGAAACTCTCATTACATTTGGTTTGCTGAACCTAATAACATAATTCAAGCATCATTTTTTACTGAGGCTAGAAGAATTCAAATGTGTATTAGCAAAAAAACACTTTGTATGTTAAATCCTAGTAGCACTTCTCTGAAGACTGCTTCTAACTTACAACTGCTACATTCCACTCCTCCTCAAACTTATTTACTAACTGTAGTAAATTAGCTGTCACACTGGCTTTAAGATATTGTTAGTGGCAATTAATTTACAGTTGTTCCAGTATTAAAAACATCTAAAATACCCATAATTGTACTTCTTTTTTTTTTTCTGCTTTATGGAATAATGACACACATTTGTTTGGAATCTATACCAATTTGTTTGGAAAATCTCTGAAGTTATTGATGTCCTATAATGTGTACCACTGGCATAGTTTAAAATCATAGTTCAAATAATCCAATACATCAATATATTTCACAACTTCCATTATTTTACATTCTAAAAAAAAAGCTATTAGAAATATGACTGATATCTGATGGGTTGTTTTTTTTTTTTTTTTTTTTTTTCCCTCTCACAGGATGAATCATTCCAGTCTAAGACAGGTGTTTAAATAACCAGATTGAATTGCACTCTGGAGGTGCTCTACCTCTGTCTGTTGATCATAAAAGAAACTTCACTGCCTTTGACCAGACAAGTAACTTCAGATAACTGAAGTTTGCTCAAATAATTTTTACACTGTTAAATAAACTGGGCAATATTAACTATTTCAGCATGTTTCATAAACTGACATGAGTTTTTACTCCACCTTGCTGTCCTTTTGTAATACAGCTAGAAGATATGAGAGAGTACCTGAGATATATCAACTTTACACTATGTGAAGATGTGGATCTGGAATATTAATCCAGTGGATTAATCTTTTGTCTTTGACCTAATTAAGAAAACAGATCAGGATAAGTACAAATCTTCAGGGGCAGTAGGCATTTATCTCCCCTATGAATGTCATCTGCAATTGTTGTTACTCAAATACCTGCTGTCTCTGGAGAATATTTGTTAGGGATACGAGGGCTTAAATTAGCTTAAAGGCTGTAGCCATTTGCCTCTAGCCTGTCCTTTGCTTGAGACATCTAAGCTCAGTGTGCTTTGACCTTTCATGACTAGACATGGACAAGAATAATTTCTTTAGTGTTATTTTAAGCTTTTCATCATAGAACTAGGAATTTAAAAACAAATTGCAACTACACTGGACCAATTACAATTGTAATTTGAAGACATTTGAATATTATCTTTAACAAGTCATTAGGAAAATGTGTAAAAAACAACTTTAATTTGAATATTTTTGAGATATTCTGGACCTAATCAGGCTACCATTGAAGCAAAAACTAAAACTCCCACTGACTTCAATGGGCTCAGGATTAAATACACAGCAGGGGACAAGACTCAGTAACCCATAAGGTCCTTTTCATCCCTATGTTACTACAATAGGAGCAGAAATCTGCAGCAAGCATGATAATGTCAGGGTTGTAAGGCTTGAGAAGTTTGAAAGCTAGGACTTCCATATGAAAGATATTCTTTTCGAGAAGTACAACTAATATAAATGAAGCTGTGGTTTTGAAATTAAGTTTCTATTTGGTATAAACATTAATGACTACAAGATACCAATATATCTGATACAGATTTGCATTTTATAATTATCTTGGCTTAAGATTATGATGATTGTTTAAAGACTTTTCTTACTGTGAAAAAGGGGAGAATTTTAATTAGTTTTATTTCCAGCATTCAGCTGATGTGCATGGGTGACAAAGCCAAGTGTGAGACATGGAAATCATTGTAAAGTCTTTACTGCAGTATGAGTACATTTATTCAGTGCAGAACAACTGGAAATCAGCTTGAATGCCCTGTCAGTGTAACTAACTAACTCAACCCCCTCTTTTGCATTTCATGTTCTTTTCCTCACTAACAGCAGCAGCAGCTGCACTAGTCTAAATTCCCAGAATTATTATTATGATTTTTTTTTTTTTTTAAATCCTGTTCTTGAACATTCAAATGCTCTAATTCTAGGAAGAGGTAACTGCAACAATTTTTCAGATTTGGTATCTTCACAGTTTACACAGCTTTGTGATTGCCTGCATGCCACCAGATTGAGAGCAAAAGATTAGTGATTAGAGGCCAGGTTCAGATCTCAGAGCTGAATTTAAACATTGTAATTACTGGATAATTCACAACAGTGAAAATGGGCAGTTAGGTATCCTACACCATTTAAAGAGTGGTTAAGGGTACCTGATTCAGGGCTCTCTTTCCTCTTTATAGGGAGCCAACGTACCTCACACAGCCATTCAGCTTTCTGTATGCAAACAGATGAATGATTATAGCTAGTAAATAGCAAACAGTGGTAAGAGGACTATAGCTGAGTTCCCTCAGCTCTCTCTGGTAATAAGCATCTGGCTCAATCCTCCCCACTCCCACCCCACCCCACCCCACCCACACGTTAGCCATCTGCATCCACCTGGGATTCAGAAGACCTCACCTTTGCTGGAGAACAGATGCTGAACAGAAATAAAACTTGCACCTTCTGTATAGCAGCCAGTTTATTAGATTATTTACCCATAACATGGAAGACACTGGTTCTTAGCTATGCTTAACTTGAGAGAGAACTAAGCTATTATCTCCTCCCCAAACAGTCAGATTGTCTTGTTCTCCTTTCTCTGCTACTGTCTTGAAAAGCTTCCTGTGCAGTGAACAATTAAAAAACCAAATCAATCTAACTATATTAATTCTGCTACATAAGATGGCCAGGTGCTTCATCACAGTCATCCATGCTTAATTTTCATCTGGCTTAATTTTGGACTGCTCCAGCTATACGTCCAGTGATCCAGTCTATAGCACATCTTAGCAGTATAGATGCAACCAAGAGATGACTCTATATTACATTTTTCAAATTCAGAGCAGAAGCACACTTTGTGCAGTGAATATCCTGATTGCCCCCACATTTTCATTTGGATGGAGTGGTCTTGGAGCATCTGAATGGAATTACTTTAGGCTGAAACTAAATTAAAAGATGTGGTCCAGAAGCACACTGAATGCACTTAACTGCTGATTGGTACATTTTCCATAGACTAGAGCTAGTCCAGAAGGAAAACTTGCAGAATGTGCATAGCATGGACATTACACTTTTAACACTGTTCACTCTACAGGTAGATTCCTACTGCTTCTTCCTTTTCAAGTCCAGAGACTAGCAATTATAATCTATGATGTTGGCTTCTGTGATCAGTTTAGTGGGGGGTTTATTCAACATTTGGTGTGTGGGCTTGGAGTGATCTGAAAGTTGTAAATGAACAACAGGTTTGGACAGAGTGAGGGACCTTCTTTGTATGCTTTTGAGGCATGACAGATCTTATTCACATAAATGTTCATTGTAACATGAAAGGATAGCTGTGTTTAGCTTTAGGATCAATGACAATATCCATCAAATTTAGGTATCTTTGAAACTGAGTGACAAATGAGAGTGAATGTTTTATATTGCACCTGGAGAACAGATACTCAAGTTCTGGCTAAGTGCCAGTACAGGTGTTCTTAATTTTGGCCAATATTAGATTAGACTGGTAGATTGTGATCATGTCCCTCTTACTGAAGGGACACTTCGATCCTGGAGTTAATTTTGTTGACTTTTTTTTCTCTGCATAACATTTGCAAATGAGGATTATTATTTGGGGTCAGTTATGTTTTAAGGTTCCAAAACCAGCTGTATTTTCCCAAATAAGTTGTATTGTAATTTCTCATTCTTTCAGACACCAGTATTTATCACTATACATTTTCTCTAAGACTGTTTTTATACTCAGARTACACAAACTGTCTCCCTTACAGAAAACCTCAAATGATTTTTTTTAGTGTATGTTGGACTCAGAATTCCTTTATATGAGACGTACTTTTTTTAGAATATTTACTTTAACAAAATGCAGCAGCACCATCTATCATAAAACGGGTGTTACAAAGATATCACTTTTCTTTAGAGACGTATAGTTTTTCAAGACTGACTAGAAACTGTATCCATATAAATCTCATTCAAATTTATTACCATGGTATGGCTGAACCCTGTTTTTGAATACCCAGCACAAAGGCCTTATTTACTGTTGTCTGAAAAAAATAACTATCTTTTGTTCATATTTTTTTTTCAAGCATTAAAAAAATCTATTTGCCATATCATGCCTGCTATCTTTCTAACTTTGGTAAGAAAAAAGACTCATTCCTACAGCATTCTCTGCATCCATTTTTGTTTGTGCTATTTTTTAAGCTAAGAACTAATCCAATTACTTGTGATTTTTAATAGAAATACCCTTATTGACTTATACGGACTTTGAATCAAGACTTTGAATTACCATCTCATCTCAACTTAGAATGTCATATATTTTTAAAAGAAGTAGTTCTTGAAATATGATGAGTGCCTTTTCACTACAAAGAATGTATTCTATCAAGGGTTCATTAAACATGATTTGTTCTTACTAGTATTGATAATGAGCAATTTTTGAATTCCATACACATATTACTTAAGCCATCCACTGAGAGACTTGCAGAGCCACCTGTCTTCTCTATCACTGTCTGCAGTCTCTGTATTTCCACAGCATTTTGTCATGCATATCCTGTATGATGTTACTTGTTCTGAAAGAACGACAGCTATTCTTTAAAGGCAAAAAATATGTTCCAGTCAGTATCTTCAAATGCAGCTGGCACAATCATACAGTGATTGATATCCAAGAAATCTATTAGACATTATACAAATGTAATGCAAGTGATAAGTAACAAAAATAACACAAAAAAACATGCATAGCACTTTTAAATGTAATAAAATTGATTTATATTAGTCTTATTTATGTTTTTTCTCTTGAATAGTCATGTGACATTTTTATCAGTTTCTTTTTCTCATCAATTTGAAATGGAGTCAGCACATTTACATGCAGCATGAATAAAGTCCCTTAACTATGCAATGATTGAAAAAAAAAAAGGAAACACTTTTTTCTGGTCTTGTCCTTTGCATTCAGGATAGCAGTTACCTCACAAATATCAGACATCTACATTTGATTCTTCACAATTACATCTGACCTACCACTTAGCCTGGTTTCATGCCACTGGAGAGAAATATATGCTTTTAGAAGCTTCAGATCTGCCCCGTTTTCGAAGCGCAATGGATTTGCCTAAACAAAGTTCATTAGTGACATCTAAGACCCCCCAGGCTTGAGATATCCACATGGGGCCTGCAGGTATAAGAGAGGATTTGAGGAGAAACAGTGCTCTTTTGAATCAGCAGTTGGATGCAAAAGGAGTACGTCAATGAATTTCAGTGGCTCTAGATAAAGGAGTTGTGCTTTAGCTGTCTTATTAGGATTAGACTAATCATACATTTAAAAAGCTTATTTTCTTTAAATGGCTTCAAACAATGACTACATTCGGTCTTCCTTTGAGTCTTAAGGCCTAAATTGTGCTATATACAATGAGGTTGTCTTAACAGGAGGTACGTGTTTGAGCTCTCATAACAGCTGAGATCTAGTCAACACAGTCAATGTGGTTTAGAAAGTTTCTTAGTTGATCAATCTAACTGTCGTAATATGAAGCTGAATCACCTCTTTAATACTTGTTTCTCAAAAAATGAGCAGTATACAAAGTAATATAAAAGGATTGGACTGGGATTATGTTGCACAGATTTAGGCATCTAATACTATTTCTGATGGTGTGCAGAGCATCCCTCCTCTCTCCCAGCTCTTGTTCCAGATGGTTCAAATCACACTTAGAACTTTTTTCCAATACCAGACCCCCAGGGTGTCTTAAATACCAGTAGGYATGTCACCTATGATGAGAAATTTAGTCATTCCCTGGAAGTCTATTAAAATCATCCATCAAAAATTTTGGGTATTAAATAGTAAATTCCATCATGAAATTAAATCTTTGTGCTGGAAATGTGTATTTACATTGTCCCAAAAATATAACAATAACAACTACCTGAAGACTTCCTTGCTGCCAGCAATTTTCTGCAAACATGTTTAGAATATATGACTAGGTTTAAATAAATGACTGTCAACTTGTTTCTTAATGACTGTCTGGATACCTAGCAATTTTTCAGCTGACTAGTGAATTTCCATTTTTTTGTTTAATTTTTGAGCATATTTTTTCAATCTGTGGAAGGAATTAATGATATGTAGTTTTCTGTGAGACAGTTTAGCATGTCTATGAAGTATTTATGTCTTTTATTTTACATAAAGAATATATTTTTATACCAATATTTGAAAGTGAATTAAAAGAGAGTTTCCAGCCAATCTGTGGAAGACAGAGAATGTGAGAAAATAAAATTAGAAAAGAAAATGAGGATAAAAACTGGAAAAAAGTATAGGCTGGTGAACATTCCCGTACAGGATAGCTTGATCTAAAAACTGCATTACTACATTTTTCCTTTGGTAGAGAAGTACAGATTTCTGACAACTGCAGTTTTAATTACTGGTGAAAACTATGCTGGATATGGTAATCAGTTCTGTATGTTATATATAACATATTATCTATTCAAAGCAGAAACTCTGCAGTGAATTCTGAAAATGTCAATCCCCTTGTATAGAACCTGCACAATTTACTTATATTTGAGACAAAGGATAATTTATGAATTGAATTATCTCTGCATGAAATTGTTGGCAGAAATAGATATCATTACTGAAGTTCTGTGCAATTACAAAACTGAGCAGAGCTGTTTCCCTAATAAAATAAAAAAAAAAAAAAAAAGTTTTTATAACATTTCTCCAAAGTGAATTTAATTAATAAAATTTTCAGCTATATTATCTGTCCTTATTTCTATACAACCACTACAGTGTTAGTACCTGGTAATACTCTTCCATCTTTATCAAACTTATAATGCTATGTTTATGTTCAATATTTAATGCCTATTTTTATGTCTTGCAGAAATTGTTTGCATTCTTTCATTTTGTTGCCCAGTCTATTGTCACTTTTCATACTGATATTTCAACTATATCTTATATATTATCATGTCTCCCAAGTAGTAAGGACAATAAATATTGTTAGTTATTATTTCTGCCATGACAGTGTGAGGATACAAGCAAGAAAAATTTGAGGAAGGAGATACAAATTATTTTTTAACCAGTTAGTATATCTGGAGCACTATATCTATTGCACTTTCTGTCTGAAAAAAATGTTTAGATATTAATTTATTTGGCTAAAAGTAATAAAATTTGTGGGGTTTTTTTGTTGTTGTTTTCTTTTGTTTACCTCTACAACATTTCAAATGAGAAAAGATATGTTCATAAGTAAATCTATTGTTACCAATAATCAATGAAGTGTCACTATGCTTACTTTAATATTGTAACACTGAAGTTAATTTTGTTTGAAGTAAAACTCTACTAAGCAGTAATTTAAAAGGTACTGGCCTGTCAGTGTACTGTCAGCTAACAAGTGAGAAAAATGCACTTTCTCTGGGGTCTCTCTATCTGCAGATATATATCATTTAAGGAGCATATTCTGATATATTAAAATAGCAGTAATATGAACCTTTAAATACTGAGGTTCACAAAGACTTAATCTTTCTGATCAGCCAAGGTAAGGATGAGAAAAGAGAAACAGAATTAAGAAACTCAAGATAGGAAGAAACTCAGAAACAAATAAACAGAAGAAACTTCCCTTGACAGTGATTGATTGTTCTCAAAGAGTAGTTTCAAACTGGTGGTCTGAAACAACCATACATACTCAGGATCCTAAAACATCAATGGAAAACACAACATGTACAGAACATTAACTTCCAATTTAAAAATTTAATTGGTATTTTTAATAATGTAAATAACTTTTCTATTGTGAAAATAGTATACACAGGAAATCACTATGTCTATGCTGAGACCCTGATAGCAATTCATCTACTAAATAATGAAGCATGCATGATCAGGCAACACAAAATGTTTGTGTGAGATACTAGAAACCATTTTCTGCGCGTTTTGGTGGTTTGTTTTGAGTTTTGGTTTTGGTTTTGTTTGTTTGTTTGTTTGTTTTTAAATATAGGAAGATGCAGTATAGCTTTCAAAATAACAAGTCTATACTTTTTTGGTTAACAAACAGGAATATTTCTTGTAGATAAAGTATACATATTCTAAAATACTTTGCTAATTCTGAGGAGTAGTGTTAGATGTAATAGCTCCAGCTACACTGGTGGGAAGAGAGGTAGCTATTCAGATAATTTGGATTGCCATGTGGGAATAGAGGTTTGTTCACACTGATGTGTGCTACTTCTTGGCTTGAGATATTAGCACGGTCAAAATGCTCTGTCAATCTGTTAACTTGGCTTCTGGGATAACAGCAGTGCTGCCATCAGGACAGGCTGAACATCAGTCCATCACTTGTACAGTTAAGATTGTTATTCCTTCCGTGATTTTTTCTCATCTTCCAGTCATTTTTTTGCATTTTGTTATGTCAGTTTAAGTTTTTACTAACCCAAATAATTTTCTGCTATGCCTTAATTTTGTATCTTCTTTAACTGGCTTCATTTCTAAATCTTTCACAAGCACACTGAAAGACACAAACCACTGCACAGATCTCTGTGGGATTTCACTAGTAACTGCCTTCTCTAGCATAAGACTGTTACTCAACTTTTTCATTTCCTACCTTTTATCCAGTTTTTAATCCACAAGACTGTCTTCCCTGTTATCACATAGTTGATGAATTTCTTACAGACGCTTTGCTGAGGCACCATGTCAAAGCTTTCTAAAAAGGCTACCATGCCTTATTAACTAGATCAGCTTGTCAGCACTCTCAGAGAGCTCTAATGGATTTGTGAGGCGTCGTTTTCAGGTAGAATAGTAGTGTCAACTCTTTTGCATTGTGTTGTGTGTATAGATATATACATAATGATTTTTAGCAAATTTTCATCCCAATATTTATTGTGAATTTTAGAAAACATCTTTACATTTTTTTCTTATTTTTAAAATGGATAAACACTCACTTTGGGACACTTATTCATTTTGGRTGATGTAATGGCCCAACATGAAGTAATAATGGCCTAGCAGTTTATCATCCCCCTAAATACCCTCATCATAGGGTAAAGTATCTGTGATATAGTTTTAATATTGCACCTGCAATTTTCACATAGAAAAATATCATACAACATTTGACTCTAAAAATACCATGTGAAAACCCTAGCAGAAGCTGAAAAGCTGAAATACTCTGGTAAGAGGAATTAGCCAAGAAAAGAAAAAGATAAAGCAGAAAGCAGAAAAACATTATTATGCCACAGGCCATAGTAACAGTGTGCTCAAGTCTTGAATATAGTTTCTAATTCTGCTCACATCTACATCTCAACTTCTCCTTTCTCCCCTATTCCCAGATAGAGAGAAGGCTAAGAAACATGTACAGAGAAAGACAGCTAGTAAGCTCAGATTTATTAAAAAAAAAAAATCCTTAAAAAGGTTAAATAACTTTTCTCAGTTTTGAAATGATACATCTGAGAAGGAATACAATAACATTTATAAAATCATGTGAAGTGTGAACTATGCAAATTGATGTGAACAGGACTTATTTATTTACTATTATTATACAGAACTTGGCTGTATCAAATGAAACTTGAAGAAAGAAGCTTTAAAACAAAGGGGGGAAAAAAAAGTTTTTTACCATACAATAGTTTCCAAAACTAAACAGGGGTTAAACTGAGTTATTAGCATGTCAAAAAACAATTAGACAACGTTAGGTGAAAAATCAATCATTCTCTACTAAACAGAATGACCATAAAATTTCTTAATTAGGTTGTAGATTTGAAGATCAAACCTATATCTTTTGAGGGGAATCCTGGTTTTGTCTTGTAAACATAGCTTGAAAAGAGGAAATGATAATTTTCACAATGGAAGAAGATCACTACTAAAACCCGGTGGGGCTTTGTGCTTATGAAGTTAGAAGACTTCTGCTTTTTAGGGCTACATTTGATCCATGCATGGTAATCAAAAGTAAGCATTGTGAATCAGAAAAATGCTGGAAGTGTTTTGGAGTTTTTTCCCCTCTAGAGTTTGTATTTTTTTTTTTTTTTTCATAAACTTCACAATTTTCCACAGTCAGATACAACCTAATAAATCTTTAAGGTGAGAAACATATTGCAACAGCAGCATATTTGATTTCTTATCTTAGGGCCTCAGTACTGTTTAGAAATGTTTTATAAACAAACAGTTTACACATTCTTGAAGAAATATGTTACATTATTTTGAAGAAAGCTTTGATCAAGGATCATCAGTCTGTTTAAATAAACTAATTAAAAGATCAGGATTCAACAAATTGCTCATAGGTTTTTGTTTATCTCAGCTGAAGTTCTAGTTCAAGATTCCATTCGAAACCACTCAGAAAGAGAATTAGTGTCTCATGATCTTGCTGTTAACAAAATAAAATAGATCAGCTTTAAACTGGAACCCACTGACAACCTTGACATTGGATAACCTTTCCTTCTTTTTTTTTTTTTTTTACTAAATTTATGCTTCTGAAAGATCCTGTATCAAGAGCCCCAGGAACTGACATTCTTTTTGTACTGACAGAACAGATAACACAAACTGTTCAGACAGTGATCACATTGGTGATCCTGTGCTATCCTGGCAGCTTATCTTGTCTTTAACACATTGAAGCATTCTGAAACTGAAATGCTACATAAAATTTCCAAAAACCATGCTCAGTAGAAACGTTTATGGCTACAGTTTGAAAGTCTTAAATATGTGTTTGTTTTGAGGCCCTACTCTTTAAAAACTGGTAGTTTATTTTCAAAGGAAATTTTAGGCAAATAGATTCTGAGCTGCTGTCAACAGCTATGAATGATCCCTGATGTTTATAATACAAAAACAAGGAACATATAGCCATAAAATTATAAAAAAGCATTGTTTGAAAGAGATTCCTGAAGGACATTTTGTTACCTTTTCACTCAAAGTAGACCTGTTGCCAACATGAGATCAGGTTGGCTGAGTCTCATAGACCTCCATAGGTGCAGAGCCTGTGACTGTTCCAGTATTGCACCACCCTTTTAGTTACAATTATTTTCCTAATGCCTAGCATGAACCTCYCAAGCCACAGTTTATGGCCATTGACCTTTGCTGTATCATCTGGCCTTTTTCATCTTTGTGACTTCCCTTCAAGTAATTGTAGGCTACTATGAAATTACCCCTTAGCCTCCTCTTCGCCAGAGTAAGCAACCCCAGCTCCCTCACCCTGTGTCATTTGGGACATGCAATCTAGACTCTTGACAGCCTGGGTAGCCCTCTGATGGACCTCTCCCATATCTCAAAATCCTTCTTGAATTAGGGACCCAAAAACTCAATGCAGTATTCCAGAGGTGTCATCACCAGTGCTGAACAGAAAGGAATAATAATTTCTTTCAGCCTGCTGGCCGTGCTCCTCCTGTATGTGATATTTGCTTTGCCTTACTCCCTCTCTAACTTCTTGCTTTTCCTCTGCTGGCTGCCCTTCTCTCTCCCATACCATATGGTACAGGCAGAAGTCTGAGAATAGGTTTGGTCTATGAAGATCAATGCTAAAAGGTGTTAAGTACTTCAACGTTTTCCTAATCTTTCTATGTCACTAGGTGCTTTCCCCATCCTTGATCAGAGCCAGTTCTTCCCTGAACTTTCTTTAGCAATTAGCATGCCTATAGAATCCTTCTTGGTACCTTTTATGACCATYGTTCATCTTTGTCCATCCTGCTCATATCCTTTTTCAGCCCCTTTGTTTTTTGGTCCTCCCCTGTGCTCTTGCTTCACCTTGTATACCCTCTTCTCCCAAATCCTATCTACTAGGCAGGAAAAGCTGTAAATGTTCAGTGAGAAAGTTTTATTTTCTTTTTTTTTTAATAGCATCTGAGCTAATTAACTAATGCCATTAATTGTATTGATAGTTAAAATAAGAAGCACAACAATTTTAAGTACTTCCTTTATAAGTGTTCTCATGTTTAATGGTTCAATTAATTTTTTCTTTGTTTTCTTTCAGTCTTGTTTTTGATATTAGATTTTTTCTCATGTTTTCTATCAAAGGTCTCTGGCTCTCAGACTTAATGTCCTCATGGCATTTTTATTCCCCATTTTGTGTTAAATAGCCCCACTAATTTTTTCTGGTACTGCTAATATTTTTTTTTTTTTTTTTTTTTTTTTTTTTTTTTTTTTTTTTTTTTTTTTTTTTTTTTTTTTTTTTTTTTTAAATAGAATATGGGAGCTAATTTTCCATTTTAGAATGAAATTTTCCAAACCCTTGATGATATTAAAAAGGAAACGGAAAATAATAAAATTATATTAATTAAAACATAAAACATAAAATGACTATTATGTATAGAAAATATTTGGTGAAAATCTACAGACTAAGTTGTGGAAAGAAATGAATGAAACCATTGTGATTTTTTAGAGTAAAATAAATTTTAAGTCTACATTTAGAAAAAGGCTTTATATGTGGCATCAATATTTGGACATCCAATCAGAGATTACCAAAACTGCTTGCACCAAAATGCAGCCTCAAAACAGTGAACAGGAAACTGAAAATCCCTATATCCTGTGTTTTAGCTGTAAAGTCATATTATTTGTTTTTCACTTCCTTCTCTTCAGAATTCAGAACACTTCCTGCTTTATTTATTATCCTTCTTTAGATGAACTTGCATAACATATTTTGGAAAAGTCTATCTAAACCAATACAGATTGATCAAAATATTGTAATAACATAATTTCCCACCTAACTCCAAACAATACATACCTGTCCAATATGGTATGTGTTACCATGCATTCAGATAAATTTACCCTAAACCCCAACATTTTTAGATCAGCAGGATTCAATGGGACTTAAACTCTATGCAGAAAATCTGAAGAATTTATTTGTTAATAGATCATTAATGCCCTGAAATAGTAACACTTTCTGAATTAAGTGACATAAATCCAAGTGGTAACAAAGAGATACATAACACTGGAGATCACTATAGCATGAAGACAGTGCTGATTATATTATTATTATCTTCTGACAACAAAAATAGAAAGTTAAGAACAAGTGTCTCAAGGTTTCAGGATGTAATGTGTTCATTGCTGAGGTATCAAAGAATGACAGCATTACAGTGATATGTAGAGTTCAGAGTGTTTGAAGTGGGAACAATACTCTGAAGCCTGAACTATCTAAGAGAAATTAGAATGCATAATTTAGGGGTATCTTTTAAGCTTACTTCAAATTAGAGAAAGCAAACAGAATTTAAAACAGCTTTACAAATATGAGTTAACAGGGAACTAGACAAATCTGCAAACTTTGACTTCAGAATATAAGAATCATAGAATCATAGAATCATTAAGGTTGGAAAAGACCTCTAAGATCATTGAGTCCAACCATCAACACAACACCACCATGCTCACTAAACCATGTCCCTAAGCACTTCATCTACACGTCTTATAAATACCTCCAGGGATGGTGATTCCACCACTTCCCTGGGCAGCCTGTTCCAATGTTTGATAACCCTTTCAGTGAAGAAATTTTTCCTAATGTCCAATCTAAACCTCCCCTGGCACAACTTGAGGCCATTTCCTCTCATCCTATTGCTTSTTACTTGGGAGAAGAGACCGACACCCACCTCTCTACAACCTCCTTTCAGGTAGTTGTAGAGCGCAATAAGGTCTCCCCTCAGCCTCCTCTTCTCCAGGCTAAACAGTCCCAGTTCCCTCAGCTGCTCCTCATAAGACTTGTTCTCCAGACCCTTCACCAGCTTTGTTGCCCTCCTCTGGACACGCTCCAGCACCTCAATGTCCTTCTTGTAGTGAGGGGCCCAAAACTGAACACAGTATTCSAGGTGCGGCCTCACCAGTGCCGAGTACAGGGGCACGATCACCTCCCTACTCCTGCTGGCCACACTATTTCTGATACAGGCCAGGATGCCGTTGGCCTTCTTGGCCACCTGGGCACATTGTTGGCTCATATTCAGCTGGCTGTCAACCAGCATCCCCAGGTCCTTTTCCAACAGTCAGCTTTCCAGCCACTCTTCCCCCAGCCTGTAGCGTTGCATGGGGTTGTTGTGGCCGAAGTGCAGGACCCCGCACTTGGCCTTGTTGAACCTCATGCAGTTGGCCTCAGCCCATCAATCCAGCCTGTCCAGGTCCCTCTGCAGAGCCTTCCTACCCTCAAGCAGATCAACACGCCCGCCCAGCTTGGTGTCATCTGCAAACTTACTGAGGGAGCACTCAATCACCTCATCCAGATCATTGATAAAGCTATTAAGCAGAACTGGCCCCAATGCTGAACCCTGGGGAACACCGCTTGTGACCGGCCGCCAACTGGATTTCACTCCATTCACCACAACTCTCTGGGCCCAGCCATCCAGCCAGTTTTTTACCCAGTGAAAAGTACACCTGTCTAAGCCGTGAGCTGCCAGCTTCTCTAGGAGAATGCTGTGGGAGACAGTGTCAAAGGCTTTACTGAAGTCCAGTAAATATACAGAATATACATCTTCTTTGTCATGTCTCCTCCCACATCGTTCCAGAAATGTTCCAAAAGAATGCAGTACTATCTTGATTTTCTAAATCTAAAATTACATATTATTCTCAAATGAAATAACGTAAATATCTTGGGTCCTTGATGATGAGCTCTGTGTTATATGTGCTGGATATTGAAAACCTAAAGCTAGAGACAGCAACCTACACAGAATTTTGTTATTATTCAAGCATTAAAGATATCAACAGACATGGGTGAAAGAAAAAAATAATGGAGAGGAATAAAGGAATAAAGGAATTTAATGTAAAACAGGTAACTTTGCATGACCAAGCGTCATTATCGACCTTTACTCTCCTAGATACCTTTAAAAATCTGGACATACCACTATCAGCATTTTAAGGGGATTCACCTGACCAGATGTAAACACCTACGGTATAGATCCTTTCATCTGAAAAATTGTTTTCAGTATATACAAGAGAAAGAAATAGATGTATTCTAAGATGCCTTTTATGGTTTCCAGACATAACTTAAACATTTAAATAAGTAAATAAAAGTAGATCACTCCAAATTAATGGGACATATTTAACTGTAATTTTAATGCTTTCAATTTTAATAACTTGATGCTATTATTTCATATTTACCTTGAGACAGGTGGGATCAGAATCGGATTTTATTGCCTCTGGACTAACAAATTCCATTACAAAGGGCTTCTACCATGTTGTATGAGGAAAGTTAATAAATAAAATACTTTCTTAATCTATGTAGGGTATGAAATGAAAGCAGTACAATGTTGATTTCTTGATAAAGTATACCAGGACTTTGCAAGTGTTAGTTTGGTTCAATAGCTCTATATCTGATATCTCTCTTAAGGATGCTTTATTTTTCACAGTATCTTTCATTTGCTATATTAAAACCTAGGAAACTGTAAAGTCTGGCAGGAATCTTCTGTGTCACTGAGCCTAGTGTCCAGCTGGGAAGTGGACTGTATCTTTTCCTGAAAGGTCAAAAGCTATTAAAGTACTATTGAATGTTTTTTTGTGATGATTCTTTTATTCCTTAAGATGAATGCAGTACATGAAACCATTACTTTACACAAGCTATTATATTTTTACTTAACTAGTAGGTCACAGTGAGACTGCTATTTTGGTGACGTGAAGACAAAACATGTCTTTGGTGGAGAGTTTTCTTGGGTTAAAGGAAATCTTAGATGATATAAAGCAAGCACTGTATCTCTCTAATCAACACCATCCGCAGCCCTAATATAACATCTATAATAAGTTTCTGGAGTACATGAGTAAACTACAGACAAAGTCAAGATACTCAAATATGTCTTAGGGACTTAGTACACATATAGCTATATTGAAATTTCATTTTTTTAATGAATGTTTTCCCTTTCTTCTCTCTTACTCTATTTTTGAGAAGGCTGGTCAGCTACAGCTAAAGATCAAACCACTGGACTAATGAGATCCCAATGGAGTGATCAAAAGAGGTAGGAAAAAATAACACAGTACCTTTATTTTACACATGGAATTTGGTGATGTACTTTTTGGTACACAGCATACATCTCAACAAGTCATATAAATTCCCTTTAATTTGCAGTATTCTGAAGCTATTCATTACCACTGGCAGGTTTCCAACTTCTTTAGAGCAATATCCCTTTAATTCTTCTTCAGCATTTCTTTTCCCATTTTTCTCTCCAAAATGTCCAAAAAACAATTTTTAAAAAATATATGTTTTCCAAGAACTAGAGCATGAAACAATTTTCCAAGTATATGCAGCAGAATGACATTCTGAGATGTAGAAAAGATATAAACAATGACTAATGGGAACGGTCGTCTTATGCATTTAAATTATGTAAGACCATTGATAGGATAAGCCTAAATGACTTTTTTAAGAAAATCGAAATGTTATTGAATACAAAAAAAACCCCTTTGCTTAATTGGGTTGCAAACACCATTCTTCTCAGATGACTGATTTTTATATTTATTTTTAGATAAGTTTAATTTCCTGCTTACAATACCATTCTTTGTTTTTTTCTTATGCTGAAGTATAATATTCATACTAAAATTTAAGAATTTTGCAATTCATAAAAAACCAGCCTCCCAGAGACAAGCATATTTTTGCATAAAATGCTGTGGTTCTCCACTCTCAGTCCTGATTTTAACTTTATAGATGCTGTCAGAGTCACCCCAAAGAGGTAAATAGAACTATAGTGTTTTAAATGATTGATCTATGTATCTGTACATTTTATTTTAAAAAAATGGAAGTTAAGTGTGAAAATTAAGAAACTATGTAGCAGTTTAGATAATACTTTTTTCTTTACCAAAACCCCTACTAGTAACAGAGACCTTAGAAATTTGGTGATTTTTACTTACATTATGAACTTTGGGCCAAACTCCATCATACATAAATACACATCAATGCTCTCCAACACCTATCAGCAACTTCTTATACGCTGACAGCAAATACATTATCTAATTTTGCTGTGCATGTCTATATATGAAACATTAAGTTCAATGTTCTACATTTGGCACTGGTACCTTTCATTCAACCTTATTACAATCAAAAGGATCACTTAAATGAATAACTCCATAATTTTGCCAAAGGATTTCTTAATACTGTGGACAGGGAATTGCAGAATATGAAGAAGTGATTGATGAGAGCTGTTCTGATATTGCAGTAATGAAGCTCATATTATCTGCACAGATAAACATGACCAATTACTTTACCACAGGAAAAAAATCTGGAACAAATCACAGCTGAAAGCAGCTGAGAACAAATTAGATGAAGTTATCCTTATTTCCCAATCTGAGTATGACATAAGACCAGTAGATTATCTGTCAGTCCCCAGACCATTTGACAGTCTCAGATAACTTTTGGAAAAAAATCAAAATTTAGGGATTAGATCCTGCTTGGCAAAAATCTACTCTATGCAGAGGTTTCTTGTAAAGGAAGCTGCAATGCTGATCTCTCAAAGAGTGCCATAAATAAATTTTATACTGTTTATACAGTTCTGTTAGACATGGATTTTTAGTTACAGATTTTGCACAATAATTTTAACACCAGGCTTGACCAGAACAGTTATTTCTGTCTAATAGAATAGTGTTCTATTTACCCATTCTATTTTACAGTAAAAATTTTATCAATTATAGGAATCATACAGTTGCTATTGCTTTTCATGTTACTCACAAATATTTTAGAAAACACTATCACAAGTTCTCTAAGCAAGGATACTAGCTGCTAGGTTTTTTCTTACAGCTTTGACTTAGTGTTTCTATTTTTATATTTCTGTCTCTAAGCTTGATGAGTCATTAATTTATATCACCTCACACTTCATTTAACCATGTCACATCACATAAATGATCTAATGAAATGTAACATGACACAGAGTTCTACTATGAACTATTGTAAAATTGTAAGACAGAAAGCGTTTAAATAGTGGCTGCACTAAACTAGTCACAGACATGCGAATCAAGTTATCAATGCAAGTCACAGTTTCCTCAACAAGATGTGGAAGACTTACCTGCCACTGTCAGACTGAATGGAATACTAAATATAGATATTTCTACCTGGTTATTTCATGCCAAACAATCTACAGAGATCATACCAGCAAGATTGACCCATCTACAGAATCAACTTCAGTAAGAATTTTCTTTTCCTTAGGAAAGGATAAAATTAAAATGAGGGGAAAAACCTTCTAATTTTGATATGAGTTAAAAATGAAACTTGGCCAACTTTGGTGTGGCTTGCTAAATTTCTGTAGAACTATAATACAGTTTGTGTAAACTTCAAGATCTAGTCTTGAATTTCCTACTTGGCGCTCAGAGCTCTGTTTTTTCCTTTTCTTCCACCCCCCCCCCCCACTCCCAGGGAAGATAAGAAATATGAAACACTTGTTTTATTCATGGTTTTGTACAGCTGAATATGCATAGTGGAACTGTGTGATGATGACAATTTCATTTTTGAACAACCTAAAAAGTTCTACAATAAAAAGCAAAGTCTTTAAAATTCTTTTGTGAAAGCTGTTCAGATACCTCTTTTTTCCTTACTATTTCTGTCTGCATATTGATCTAAACTGAGTATCGCTATAATTTGCCACAACCTAAAAGCATGTACACAGATGTGTGATAACTTGTAAGCCCCAGTAAATTGATTGTGAAGCTGAATCTTACATCTCACCATTATTTCATAGAAGGAGAAAGGTGTCCCTTTGCATTTTTTTGCATCCTGTAGAGAGAATTTTCCATAAATGTTGGCATGCAGAATTGTTCAAATCAAACTATAGAACAAGAAATTAAACTTTTTTCCAGAGCTCTGTTTGTCTAGTGCAAAGTCTGCTAAAGGAGTAAGAGTATTAATTAAATGAAAAGGAGATCAGAATTTTCTAAAAAAGAAATGGTGTCATACACAAAAAGTAGCTAAACCACACCATACTGAAATAATTTAAACAGTGCACAAGTAATACAAATATTCAGGATAAACAAATGCCTAATGGTTAAATGCCAAATCAAAAGAGAAGAAAAAAAAAGAGTATTTGAAAAGGAAAACACCATATTTACAGCAATTTCTTCTCATACACTATGTTTCTTCAAAATAAGTTAAGAATTCAGGCAAAAGCYCCCCAAAGTTCATGCATTCTTTGAGGTATACAATAATAAAAGCTTTTGTGTTAACTTTAACAATAATTTGTTTTTAGAGCACAGATATATATTATATATATAAAATTTATAGGGAAAATAAAGCATAGACATTTTTCTGTATGAAGATTTTATACAGAGTATAGAGTGCAAATGGTAACATTCCACTTATTTGTCACTTTCAATGTGTATCATGGAATTATAAAAATATAGGTTGGAAAGGACCTCCATAAGTCAATTAGTCCAATCCACTGCTCAAAGCAGGTCTGGTCAGATAAGGTTGCTCAGGACCTTGAACATCTCCAAGGATGGAGATCCCACAGCCTCTCTGGGCAACCTGTTCCAGAGTTTGACCACCCCTGTGGTTTTAAAACAAACCAACCAAGCAGGTAATATCTGATTGGAATTTCCCACATTCCACCTTGTGTCTGTTAGCTCTTGACCTATCCCTGTGCAACTCTGAGAAGACTCTGGCTCCGTCTTTTCTGTGTCCTCCGATCAGGTAGTTGTAGACAGTAACAAGGCTTCCAGAGGCATCTCTTCTCTGGGCTGATCCCTCAGCTTCTCGTTGTAGAATGTGCTCTAACCCTGACTGTCCTGATGGCCTTCACTTGACTTGCTCCAGCATGTAAAAATCCTTTTGTTATTGGGGAGCCCCAAACTGGACATAACGCTCCAGATGTACTGAACAGAGGGGAAGTATCATGACCCTGGTCCTGCTGGTGACACTCTCCAGGATGTATTTGGCTTTTTTTGATGCAAGGATGCACTGCTGACTCATGTTCAACTTGTTGTCYACCAAGACATATGAGTCAGAGGCTCATTAAACTGGAAAATGCAGATTGCTATCCCATGGGTTTTGTCTGAGGTGATAAGACTATGGAGTCAGGTATATACAYGTGCACAAAAATATCTGTAGAAGACAGTTGTTTTATGATACAGGCAGTTTTGTTAATTAAAAAGTTAAATTTTTGTTTACGGTATACAGCCAAGTGGTTCATGAATGACCAGATCATCTTGCAATGCTCACTCTTAGTGCAACAGAAACATGTCACTGTTTCAAATCCCTGAGAAAAAGCAACCACAAAAAAAATTATGTAATTATTTGCATCCCTGTTTGGATGTGAAAGACAGATGGAAGAAACTCYTAGCACAGTAATGGTTATTCACATACGAGAACAGTCTGATGAGTGAAAAGTACTTATTCAAGTAGGGAATGCACTTTAATAAAGCTTAACAAGTAAAATATTATGTACGAACAAGTGTGATTAAATGTCCTCTTAGACTGAAATAAACTAATTTAAAATATATAGAAAGGTAGCTGAAGCAAAGAAATTAATGACATGTATTTTTTGTTGCATCCGTCATGCAATTATTACATGATGTTCTAGAAGAAAATAAATAATACTCTTGCATAGATGTAAGTTCATATACTGTGAGAAAAATACTTCAGAAAATATAAATCRCTTAAAACAAAGGATGGCATCCTATAACACTAGAAACACAAGTATATATTCTAGTGAAGTGCTTAATTCAAGGGCAGAACAAAAAAGTGATGCTTCAATAAGATGAGACAAAATTAAATAGTTTATAATGTGAATGTTTTAAAGTGAGATCTTGAGACATAATCTAGTTTAGTGACAGGAAAGGAAATTCCTCTGTTTCAATGAAAACAGTCGCACAGAAGAAGGTTTGAAGGGCTGCAAGAACAGGAGCAGAAAATCTGAACGTTTTTTTCCCTGTTGATGTAATTCCCTCATTCACTGAACAGAGAAGTAACATACAGAAAACATGATCTAGAAAATGTCTAGGAAAAAACCACTGCCACTATCGTAAGAAATAGCTGTCATAGATACCATGCCTCACTAATCTAAAGCTTTGTCCAGACTAAATTGTGAAAGAAAGTGTGGTATGCCCAGGCCTTCAGTCCTGGTTCGCCAGTTTCCCAGGACAGAAATTAGTTAGAGCACAACTGTATTTTCTTTGCATTGATACTAAGATACACTTAACATACACATCAAGATATATTAATGCAGTTTGGAAATGACCAGGGCATTAATCTTGACTCCAGTATTCAAAACAACTTCTACTAACAGACATGAGATCAAATACCTAACCAGTCATTTTCTTTGGATTGCTCTCGGATTTTACACCTGTGAAATAGCCTGTAGGACACATTGCCATCAAAAAACAGAGCCTAGCTACTGACTTACACAGCTGTGGAATTTTAATTGACCAGCTTAAGTTGGATACTTAAGCAAATTTGCTCCCAACGTTTCTTAATGGTAATAACAGCTAAATATAGTTTCTCAGATCAGAGTGCTTTCACTTATTATTTAACAAGTACAGAACATGAATATTACTAGCTGAAAGGATTTGTGATAAGTCATCAGGAGCTAACAGCTATCTGCGTTAGGTTTTGTCACCACCAGAAATCAGAAAAAGCTCTACTGAATGCTTCTCAATACTGACACAAACCCCGTATTTTTTCTACAGTGCTTTCTTTGGAATGAAAAAGGCAAATGGCATATTATATCTGTCATTTTTTTATTGTAACAGAAAAAGGGAATGAAAATAAAACAATCCCAATAATTAACAAATTCATAATAAAATAATAAAATAAAAAAATCTGGAGCTTTTCAGTAAATAAAAAGAAGAAAAAGAAAAAAAAAAGATCATTACATTTCTGCTATCTTAATAGCATTTCTGCTATCTTAATAGTCACAGTAGAAATCTTAGCTTAATGCAGAAATGTGCAGTTTTCTAGTAAATCCGGTCAATTATATTATTTAATTTTCTGTATCCAAGCAAAAATATGGACCTTGTCTCCTCCATCCAAAAATACCAAAACTGTCTAAAACCTAATAAAAGAAGAAATTCAGAAAGAATTGCATGTAGCAAAGTCAGTGAAGCATGTCAGTCTCATGTAAGCAAGTATATAGATGCTTACTTCACATGTGTGTTCTTGGTGGCCAATTTTAGCTCAAGATAAAGGGAAAGGAGGGTTACTGGAGAATGAAACTTAAAAACAGAGCACAAAGGATTCATTATGGAGTTTTGTCACTGTCTTCGACAGAGCCAAAGGAAAAAGATCGGGCCAGAAAGATCTAGGATATTGTGGGAGAGCTTCAGGGGAGCAGAAAGCAGCAGATAGCAAACTGTGGAATAACTGAGCTGGAGCAAGTTCAAAACCAGGCAAGAATACAGCTTGTTGCTCTCCTTTCACTTATGTTTTGGGGATGTTCCTGCCTATGTAGCACAGTGACCACAGAGAAAAAAACATAAGTGTCACAGTTAATGCAGATTGAATTGTTTTCTTATAGTTATTTTTATACTAATGTTTGTTCCTTTATTTGAACTTTGATGACAATAAGACATTTTCAAAGATTTCTTCACCAGACTTTACCCAATGTATGGAGGCTTTTTATTCTGCAGTTACGAATATGGGCATATCTTAGCTTCATCTCTGTTCAATAGGGTTTTTTTCTGTTTGAAAATGTACCTAATGATACAGTTTGTTGTTAAAGAATATATATACAAAAGTTAAAGAATATATGTACAAAACTTAAGGAAATGGTTAAATAGAAACAGATTATTTTGTCTTTAAAAATATTAAATATGAACAGCATATTTACACATTTGTTAAAATCACAGAATCATAGAACTGTTTGGGTTGGAAGGGACCTTTAAAGGTCATCTAGTCCAACCCCCCTGCCATGGGCAGGGACATCTTCAACTAGATCAGGTTGCTCAGAGCCCCATCCAACCTTATCTTGAATGTTTCCAGGGATGGGGCATCTGCTACCTCCTTGGGCAACCTGTGCCAGTGTTGTTGCTTGTCTGCTTGCCTAAAATGGACTTTAATTCAATGTTTTCTGCCTCATCTGTGTGTCAGTTCTTTACTGGGCAGAAAGTGACATAAAGCCCTGGATTTATGCAAGGCTGATCCAAAGTAATGCAGCCAAGTGTATAGCTCTGTGCTGTTAATGGGACCAGGCAACTGTCAAGTATGTGGCAATGGATTAAACYTTTTTGAGCCTTGTTAAAAGAAAAAAAAAAGAAAAACAAACAAACAAACAAAGAGAAGAAACAACCGATGTTCCTTGTTTCACAATGTGTCCTCCTCTCCAGTACCTACTTTGGTGACACATCATTACATATCATTGCTTTATTATAGCCACCTGCCACAGGAGTTGAATTAATACACTCATGAATACCTTTTATTTCATTGCTTACATGAATAATTATTTCTATACTTACGATTTCCACATGCTTAAAGACATCTTTAAGGCCATGATAGGAAATCACCTTTACAAATTGATGGGGAAACACTGAGCAGCTTTCTATTCAAACCAAAGTCTTGTTTTAATATTCATTATGCAAAGTTCAGAGTAAACCCAACATTGTTGAGATTAGGTTGAGTTTATACAAATTTCATGAGGTAAATATGAATTCTGAACACAAAGTTAAAATAACACATTCTCCTGTGGAAAGAAGGATCATGCAAATAACATATAGGAAACGGGATGAGGTTTGGGGTTTTTTTGCCTAAAGAGGAAAACCGCATCAATATTCTGATGAAACAATTAACTGAAACAATCCTACTTTCATTGTAATCACAGTTACTCAAAAAGAAACAAACAAACAAACAAAAGGCAAAATGGACAGGGAAGGGACCTAGAGAGGGTGCAATGAGAGAGAGGAATCCTTGTGTGCTGCCCTGGTGGTTTACAGCATGATGCAGAAAAGTGTCCCTGCAGGAACTGGCAGAATCTGTGAAAAGGGGATGAATATAGCCTACTTGCCGGGATAATTGTAACACACAAAGAGGGATAAATTAAGAAGTTACACATGTGATACACCATCTGTGTCTGTTTTTGTTATTTTCTCCATATACATCTGTTTCTATTCAGCTATAGGGCAACACTCCATCATATTATGCAGACCAGAATAACACAGAAAGTTCAGTTTTGTTGACAAAAAGAAACTTCTCTTCCTAAATATATGGTAAACCAGCAGAGTAATTTTTGATCAGTAACCTTTGAAAATCCAAACAAGAGAGTTGATCCAAATATATTCAAATTTTATGTTTGATATTTATAACTCTGGATTAAGATCTCTAGATTCCAATATGTAGTTATAAATTGAGTCAGATGCTACACTGGTAGGTGCTTATTTTCTGGTTCCAGCTGGAATGTAACTGAACTCTGGAGAAAAAGAGAAAATAAAAACCTAAAATCTACACTATGTACATACAGAAGTAAAACCAAAAACAAAACAGAAAGAATAATGAAACTGGTGAAGGGTCTAGAGCACAAGTCTTAGGAGGAATGGCTGAGGGAACCGGGTTTGTATAGCCTGGAGAAAAAGAGGCTGAGGGGAGACCTTATCACTCCCTACAACTACCTGAAAGGAGGTTGTAGCAAGGTCAGTGTCTGTCTCTTCTCTGAAGTAACAGGCGATAGGACGAGAGGAAATGGCCTCAAGTTGCGCCAGGGGAGGTTTACACTGGATATTAGGAAAAATTTCTTCACTGGAAGGGTTGTTAAGCATTGGAACAGGCTGCCCAGGGAAGTGCTTGAGTCACCATCCCTGGAGGTATGTAGATGTGGTACTTAGGGACATGGTTTAGTGGTGGACTTGGCAGCGTTAGGTTAATGGTTGGACTCGATGATCTTAAAGGTCTTTTCCATGATTCTATCTTTCTATATCTAATTGTATTGATGAACTTTTATGATTTTATATATGATCTCTGGTCCTAGTTGGAAACTGAGCTTGAGGACTGTCCCTAGTGTCTTTCTCACCTGTTCCTCTTCTGAACTCGAAGCACAGCTTCATAAACTGAACTAGCCAACCAGTACTTGATGTACTGTGCTGGTTTTGGCTGGGGTAGAGTTAATTTTCTTCATAGAAGCTAGTATGGGGCTATGTTTTGGATTTGTGATGAAAACAGTGTTGAATAACACAGAGATGTTTTCGTTATTGCTGAGCAGTGCTTACACAGAGTCAAGGCCTTTTCTGCTTCTCACACCACCTCACCAGCAAGTAAGCTGGGGGTGCACAAGAAGTTGGGAGGGGACACAGCTGGGACAGCTGACCCCAAATGACCAAAAGGATATTCCATACCATATGACATCATGCTCAGCATATAAAGCTGGGGGAAGAAGAAGGAAGGGGGGATGTTCGGAGTGATGGCGTTTGTCTTCCCAAGTAACCGTTACGCGTGATGGAGCCCTGCTTTCCTAGCGATGGATGAACACCTGCCTGCCGATGGGAAGGAGTGAGTGAATTCCTTGTTTTGCTTTGCTTGCGTGCGCGGCTTTTGCTTTACCTATTAAACTGTCTTTATCTCAAGCCACGAGTTTTCTCACTCTTAGTCTTCTGATTCCCTTCACCATCCCCCCAGGGGGGAGTGAGCGAGCGGCTGTGTGGTGCTTAGTTGCTGGCTGGGGTTAAACCACAACAGTCCTTTTTGGCGCCCAACGTGGGGCTCAAAGGGTTCAAGATAATGACAGGTTTTATTGGAGTGTGCTAGATTGAATTTATAGCTGTTATTGCTGTTTAGCTATTAATTGGCAGGCTCCTGTGCTTGCCGTGGGGCTTGCTTGCCTTGCTGTATATTAGAGTCTAGTGCTCATTAGTGGCTGCTTTTTGCTTTCACTGCTTGCTGTACTGCTGCATGGCTGATCATCTTACTGTGCTGTGCCTGGGAGCATTTTGGTAACAGCAATGGCGATGTGCCTGGGCTGGCAGATGGCCAGGGCATCACTGCTGTTTCTGTGCTGCTGTACTGGACAGGCTGGAACTCCAGTGTGAACTCGAGTCGAAGGGACTGTGACCTGTGGATGAGTCCATGCGGGAGCAGGACACCCTGAAGCGTCTGTGGCCGTGGATAAGCCCATACCAGAGCAGGAACTACTATAGCAGGAACAACCTGAACCAATGGAGGACAAGCCTTACAAGAAGCAGTGCAAGTGCAGCAGTGACCCGACCTGAGCTGGCTTTGGTGCCAGTAACTCCACGCAACATACAACCTCTTGTGTTCTGAGTGACCACTATAAGAGATGGAGCCCAAAGTCATGGACTAAATGAACTCAGTGGACATTTTGTGGACATTTATGGACATTTTACAGACATTTCAGAGGGGTGGTCCATGGACTAAGGGAATGATATCTGTGTATTTTATCAAAGGATAGGAAGGGTGGTGGTGGTTAATGAGGATGTACTGGACAGAGTGGGACCTGAGCATCATGTAAATGGTATGGAATAAGGGGTGGAGAATGTGCTGGTTTTGGCTGGGATAGAGTTAATTTTCTTCATAGTAGCTAGTATGGGGCTATGTTTTGGATTTGTGCTGGAAACAGYRTTRATAAYRCAGGGATGTTTTCGTTACTGCTGAGCAGTGCTYACACAGAGTCAAGGCCTTTTCTGCTTCTCACACCACCCCACCAGCAAGTAGGCTGGGGGTGCACAAGAAGTTGGGAGGGGACACAGCTGGGACAGCTGACCCCAAATGACCAAAGGGATATTCCATACCATAGCATGACATCATGCTCAGCATATAAAGCTGGGGGAAGAAGAAGGAAGTGGGGGACATTTGGAGTGATGGCGTTTGTCTTCCCAAGTAACTGTTACGTGTGATGGACCCCTGCTTTCCTGGCGATGGCTGAACACCTGCCTGCCGATGGGAAGGAGTGAATGAATTCCTTGTTTTGCTTTGCTTGCGTGCGTGGCTTTTGCTTTCCCTATTAAACTGTTCTTATCTCAACCCACGAGTTTTCTGACTTTTACTCTTCCGATTCTCTCCCCCATCCCACCAGGGGGGAGTGAGCAAGTAGCTGTGTGGTGCTTAGTTGCTGGCTGGGGTTAAACCACGACATGTACTTACAGAGTTAGATAATGCCCCAGAGTAGTTTGTCAAGCACTTTCAGAAGTGATTGATGTACCTGTTGCTCATGTAATTTCCATATTTTTTTTTCACCCAGATAATTATATGTCTGACTAATGATGCTTTAAAGTTCTATAAATTTCTGGAGTTTTTTAGATGCATTCAACAGCTGTAATATCACATTCAGATGAAGAAGTAGAATCTAGTTGAATGCATGAGCCTTGCAAACCTGGACAAACAGCATCCGGTTTGGGGTTGGGGGAAGGGTGGAAGGGTGGTGCGTATTTTTGCTGGAATCAGTAAAATACAATTTCATACAGCCACTGTGAATTGTATATGTACAAAATAGATAGGGTCCTTCTGAACTGTAATTGTGGAAATTGAAATACAGAAATGTGTGTAATGTGGCCTGCTGCTACAAATCAGAAAAGAATTCAGGAGGGAAAAACAAACAAACCAACCCAGCAAATTAAACCTTTTTTTTTTTCTCATTCTTTCAGCCACTGTCATAAATTCCATACTTTCTAGATGATCCTAGCGAGCTAATCCTACCTATTTTGTAGTACTCTTTCAAATATTGTTCTCAACCAGATTTTAATATGTTCCTAATGAATAGTTAATTTTTTCACAAAAATCACATTCAAAATGTAGCCTGGAGGCAATGTTTAGTCAGTAATTGAATTAAAAAAAAAAATCCATGCTCAGTAGTCTAATTTCATCACTCCAATTCCCTACTTTACTGATTTATAACATAATTGATTTAAATCAATGAAAAATCCTAAAAATAATCTGAAAAGACCATCTATCAAAATATTTGTGTGGCTGAGAACCACAAAGAAAGGAGCTGTGACGAGGACATCAGATGTCAACAGTACGGTATTTGGATGACTTGCCAGGTCTTGGCTTGATCCTGGGACGTTGTTAGATTTTAGGATGATTTTTTTTTTTAAATAGTTTTGGTTGACTCATTTCCTTCCACAGCAATGCTCACGCCTAACAGGGCTTTGGACTGAATTGTTTCTAAGATGCACGTTTTAGGAGTGAGAGAACATCTCTGAATGAACACATACCATTGCATTTAAGCAAGACAAAGTATACTGGCCAAGATGTCTTTAAGATTTTCAAAGAAATTCCACTACTTCCTTGACAGGTTCAGTGCTAACTATTTTTGCAATTATGTTTTCTAGTATCAAATCTGAACCTTCTTTTCTGCATATTATATTGATTATTTCTTGTTCTACCTCAGAGGATATGGAAAGCAATCTATCACTGTCTCATTTTTACAGTTTCATATATTTAAATACTGTTGTTTCCTCTAAACCATTTCTTTTCTAGACTAAACAAACTCAGTTCCTTCAGCTCTTTCTTACAGGTCATATTTATAAAATCTTTATCATTCTTGATGCACTCCTCTGTGCTAAATTTGCCAATTTATTTCACTTTATTGCCTCATTTGTGATTTGTAACATCAGATCCTTTCCTGAAATAGTGTTTCCCAGCAGGTAATGAGGAATTTTATGTTTTTCCTTTTTTCCCCTCATTCCTAAATATATTTCTTTGTACTTTACAGAATTTCTACTTATTGATCTGGACTATTTCTTCAATTTATCAAGATCATTTTCAATGACAGTGTTGCCTCACATGATGACAATTGTTTCCCAGGTAGTAACATTTATATATTTCACTACTTTGCCATTATTCAAACTGTTAATATTGAATTGCACCATCTTCACAGGAAAATCAAGAATGACCCCACCTAGTATGTATCCTTAATTTTAATGCAAGTTACTCATGAAAACTGTTTGGATATGGGGGGTTTTTTCAGTCATTATTGCACCTGGATGAGAGTGAGAGATGATGAACTAAATCTTGCAGTCTTTAATCTCATAAAACCAAACTGAACACCAAGTATAACTTACCTCCAAAAGAATGCCACAGGGAAAAGGGGCCCAAAAAGTAGGAGCATTTGATTAAAAGCTGGTGAATAAAAAATGTGCAGATGTTTGCGCTTACTCATTCCAGGCACAGTAAGCTCACCCTAAATGAGGGCAATAGCTTCCAGTATAGTGTACCAGAGTTAGAAAGCTAGTAAGAATAGAAAACCATATTCAAGAATCTTCTGCTAAGTGGTAAGAATTTATTGTCAGTTGAGAAAATACGTAAGACATTTCAGACTTTTTTGTTGAATTCTGAAAAACTGAGCAAGTTTTTTATGATGAACTATATATATCTATATTCTTGCTAAGAGCTGAACTAACAGAAACTCTTAGCAAAGCCAGTGAGTCTAGCTATATTTCCAAGCAGCAGGCAACCAAGTGGGAGGAACAGCTAGGAGTAGCTAGAGGGAGGAGCTAGCAAAGTGGGACACAGCTAAGGCAGAGCAGCAGAGCGGGAAACAGAACAAGAAATAGCTAGACCCAAACTATTCTATGATTCTATGATCTTAAAAAAAAATGACATAGAACTGGGACTCTAGAAGGTTATAGAAGCTTTTATAAGAAATTTAATTAATGACAATTTCTGATTTAGTACCTTGGCTCTTCCTTAATATGTCAGGCACATTTTTATTAGAAAAAATATCTTTTTTACTTGTCCAGCCCACTTAGATACGGGGTACCAAGGATAACAGCACAGCCTGATGGGTTCCTCAGAGGTCTTTCCTGCCTTTTTCACATGTGTGATCTTGACTAGATTTTCCATTGCACAAAATACAGGCAGAAACAGTCCATCTCCCTTTTAGAAAAGCTCATGTGGTTCTGTTTTGTATTACATTGTGAGATTATTTGACACAAGTATGGTTGCAAATATGGTTTAGGCTGATCATTTGCTGGTCACAAAATCAAATAATGGAATGATTGAGGTTGCAAGGGACCTCTGGAGGTCATTTTGGCCACCAGCCCCACTCAGGCAGGGGCATCTAGAATATGATGTCCAGGACCATGTCCAGATGGTTTTTGAATATCTCCAGGGATGGAGATTCCACTGCCTTTCTGGACAACCTGTGCCAGTGCTCAGTCACACTCACAATAAAAAAGTGTTTCCTGATGGAACCTCCTGTGTTTCAGTTTGTGCCCATTGCCTCTTGTCTTGTCATTGGGCACCACTGAGAAGAGCCTGGCTCTGTTCTCTTTGCACCCTTCCTTCAGGTATTAATATACACTGATGAGATCCCTCCTGAGCCTTCTCTTCTCCAGGCTGATCAGTCCCATCTACTTTTCCACATATGAGAGATGCTCCAGTCCATTCCTCACCTTAGTGGTCCTTTGTTGGACTCTCTCCAGTATGTCCATGTCTCTCTTGTAGTGGGGATCCCAGAACTGGCCACAGCATTCCAGGTATGGCCCCACCAATGCTGAATAAAGGCGAAGGATCACCTCTCTTGACCTCTTGGTAATACTTTGCTTAACACAGCCCAGGATACCATTCACCTTTTTTTGTGGCAAGGGCACATTGCTAGCTCATGTTCAACTCGGTGTCCACCAGGACCCCCAGGTCCTTTTACGCAAAGCTGCTTTCCAGCCAGTCAGCACCYGGCATGTAGTGGTCCATCATGAAAAGTTTGTCATGTATTACTGGAAAATGACTGATGTAAATCTGTGTACTTTCCATGAGATACATTGCTCCTGAATGACATTTCAGTGGTGTTTATATCACCTAATTTCAAGTATTCACAAACTAACAGATAGTATTCATCCGATTGTGAGAAAAATATAGAAAGGACTGATTTTTCTGTAATACTTCTTATCTCATGAACAAACAAGTATTTAACGAAGATGTAGGCACTTYTACATGTAGAAGCCTAAGCTCAAGAAAGTAATTTAGAAAAGCCCAATCTAGCTTTTATAGGAAATAGACATTATCCCAAGGGGGAAAAAGGAATCAAACAAACAAACAAAAACAAACAAACAAACCCCCCACCTTTTGTGTGGTCTATCAGCTATGCTATTGGGAATGCTCAATTGTCAACTGCACTCCTGTCTTTCCTAATCTTATTCCCTAGGCACTCATCTTCTGCCTAACATCATTTGACATTGAGCATTTGTAGCTCCTAGGTCTAAGAGGAACTTAGATATAAATGCTCAGACTGCAACAATGAGAGTTGTGCACACTCTTTGCAACATAGTTTAATGATCAGACCGGTCACTCATTAAGTGGGAGAACTGATTTTTCTCTCTTAATTGCAATTCATAGCTTTCCCACCCTACAAAACTTCCTTACTGAAAGATAAAAAGCTGATAAGTGGAAAAATACTTTTCAATGCACTTGTTAAAGGCACTGGGTAACCAGAAATAACAACATTCTGAATCCATAAAAATGGGAAGATTAGGTCCTCATTGCTGGGTACAGCAGTGAGGAATGAGATACCAGGAATTCTGCTCTCTGGTCTTTTATCTTTGATTGTTGTTTTTTTTCAGTTTGTTTTGATTTGCTGGGGTTTTGTTTGTTTGTTTGTTGTTTGTTTGTTTCCTCCAGTGATAATAATATGCAAAACATAAAAATAATCAAGGAATCAAACCCATGAAAATGAACATTCTCATACACCATGTGTCCTTACCAATTCATGCCACTGACCAGGTTCGTTCTTATCACTGCCTCCCTTATCATGTGTTGGTCAGATTTGTATGTTCTGGTTTGTGTCTCCTTTGGCCAGATACGATTAAAGGAGCAGACACTCTCCTCCCACATACCCTGACACTCAGCTAGTGAACATCATGGCTGGATACTGTCTCCACTTTCGTTTTTATTGTAAAATTAAATTGAGCAAGTAATTTTGTGGGAGAAAACTTTATAACCACTCAAGAACACACAAATCTTTGGGTTAGTAGCAGAGATTTAGCTCCAATTTGCTCAGTGTTTGTACATTACTTTCCAAATTGAACCTACTAGTATGTCTGGGAGGCTATTTTTAACATTTTGAGCTGTCAAAATGGATTGATTCTCATAGATAAGGTGAAACTTAGAGTAACTCTTTGGTAGATAGAAGAGGGATGTTAATCTACAAATAATTTAACAATTCATAAAAGATAACATACAAATTATTTTCTTTCATTCCTCAATGGATGGGGACAGGGGGTGTCACCAGTTCTACAAAGAGAACTTTATTACCAAATCTTCAGTTAGATTTTCCAACAGTGTATGCTATAAATCTGACTATCGAGTACAGATGATAAACTATCAAGTACAGGTGGTAACTCATACGTTGCCAGTGTTTAAACTCCAACAGAGAGCTTTGCCGGTATGTCATATATATATATCAAACTTCTTGGAAACTTTTTGAGTTTAGTGTATACAGTCATGACTTTAACATCAGGAGAAGATTTAATCTGTCATTTGTAATAGTCACTGATTTTCTTGGAGGGCTTAGTATCCCATAGTAGATTGAAAGAGCTGAGTATGACAAATTACAAAGTTGAATATATAATTAATCAGAGGTGAAACAGTTAAATTTGCAACAGTATGAGACTCTGTAGTGACTGAAATTTAGATCTGCCTTCACTGTAGTTGGGATTCAGGCTATTAGAGTCTGGTTCGATTCCACTATCATCAATAAAAATTTAGAAAAATAATTGCACTTGACCTATATTGAGGGCAGGAGATCAAGTACAAAACCAGACATTTCAGTGAATATTATAAAATCATTCTATGGAATGATATTTAGAGACTTATGATGGACAGCTTACTGGCACTAATTTCCTAGGAACAGAAGTAGAAACAGAACAAATTACTCAGAGGAAGTAAAAAGCAGAAAAAGTAAAAAGCAGAAAAAGTAAAAAGCAGAAAAAGTAGAGCGTTGACATGCTAATTTCTCTTTTCCTACAGTATTCCTATTCTAATAGACTACAGTGATTTTCAGATAGGAGTCCTCAAGAAAGAATGTGGTCATTATACCAAATATCAACCAAACAAAGAAAATTAATACTATTATCTTGATCCGATAATATTAATGTAAAGGTTTCTTAACGACTGTTATTATTCAATGAGTAAATTTTTTTACAATAATGGGGAAAAAAACCCCAACAGAATAAATAACAGAGATTTCAGACCACTGAGAAAGATATTAAGCCAAAAACAGTATAGATGTGAGTATACTTTCTGATGAAGACACAGACTGTCTCTTGGGGGTTTTCTTTTCAGTTTTGCAATTAAAACACTAGACATAAAATTTTGGTTGTAAGCATAGAAAAGATATTTCATTGTGAAGATATGTCACCAAAGTATCTGAATACAAAATTTAATTTAATTGCTTCATAATTAGATAGTAACACTGTTCTCAAATGTCTCTTGATATGCTGAACAGGAAAACAGTATCTAGTCCTAAAAAACTCTGAAACAAAAACCGCAAGGCCCCTGGCCCCCTTCCTCTCCCTCCCAAAAACTCAAGAGGTTACTTTTTCTCAGTCATTTCTTTCATACAAAAAAAAAAAAAAAAAAAAAAAAAAAAAAAAGAAAAAAAGAATTAAAAAGGGGGAATCCCAGCAACAACAACAACAACAAAAGGTTTTTATTTGTTGAGTGTGAAAATTTATTTGAACACATTGAAAATGCCCTTCCAATCAAGAAAAAATCATTCCATTTGGATTGCTTATTCTCTGAGCAAAGAAATAAGACCTCACTGAAAAGCTGAATGTTTTTCTCCACTTGAATATATTGCTTGCTGGAGCATTTGTCACATTCCTGAAGCAGTATTTAGATGTTCAGTTGCTGTTTTTTTATAACTTACTATTTGTTTTTCAGTTAGTTACACTTAAGATATGTTCAGGATTCAAACCCTCTCTTACTCATTAACCATATGCAGAAAGAAAAGAAAGTATTATTTTTTCTGAAAAAGCTTTTGACCTTGTTGTTATCTCCTTATCCACAGCTTGTTTTCTCTAGTTTTAAAACATGACCATATCAGCTACTGAGAGTGTATGATATCTTTTGTATTAGTGTATATTTGTGTGTATTTAATAGACTGTAATGGTTTATGGTCTCTTTTCTTTTCTGGAAATGTATTTTCTACCCTCTTACTTTTGTTCCTGAAATTCTAATCACTCATTTTTTTGTCCTTTTAAAACTGAACAGGAAATGCCATGTGTTATTCCTAGGCCTTGTGATGTTACTTAGTTTTATGTGCAGCTCCACTTTCTGTTTGACGTACAGAACTTTCATCTGAACATGGCCTGCAGGCAGCAATTTATGTGTTGGCCAGTGATCTACAAAATAAATGTCTTTCATAATATGTTTCGATTTTTATGATTTTACAAATTCCATTCTCTGAATCATCTTGCATCTTGCAAGTGTTAATCTACGAAGTAAAAAACGTCAGGCGCTTAATATTTTAGTTTTTCAACTTTGAATCCCTTCAAGTGGGTTGCTTCTAATAGGTTTGCAAACTATATTTATCTTCTGTCTTTTAGCAATAGAGGTTTCTGTAGGAAATGATACTTTATTCCCCCTCCGTCAGTTTTAAGCACACCGATTCCATTTTCTTGTTACGGGTATCCAGACTTTGTTATTACCAACACAAATCAAATAATTTCCTACTTATATCTATGTATATACAGTAGAATTTTCTCCATTACAACTCTGATACATAGCTTAGCTGGTCATACAGAATAAGACTAGGAAGCAATTTTAGCATAATGCACTTAGTGTCTCCAAAACAAACAAGCAATCAAATAAAAATGAGATAAATCCAAACATAAAGCATGTCATAAGTTACCTGCAACCCTAGCCACAACAGTAGTTGTTAACAGGTTTGAATTGACGTAAGTTAATGTGAACTTTCCTACATTAATCTAACATCTAGATTAATTCATATTTTACTGTTAGTCACTAAAAAAGTTGAATTTATCAAAATCCATATTATAAATAGTCTAACAGCTTAGCCTTAATGTAAGTCTAAAGCAAAAGTGAATTTGCTGACAGAAGCAGTAATGTAACACACTTAAGCAGAGCAGGAAGACATGCTACAATCTTACTGTGAACTTGCCTAAAATGCTTCTTTAAGAGTAGAGCAAAGGCAGATAGAGTCTTTGATTGCCTGGCAGCTGACACTGTCCTCATTTCTAGGAGAGGTGAAATTAGAAAGGTTCTGCTCATTGTACATATTCAACTGATTCCTCCTCCTGCCACTCCCATTTCTTTTATTGTAGGATAATGTCATTTTTCATTAAAAGAGCCAACTGTATGTGGAGAGGGCAATTAAGCTATGTTCTTAAAGCCTCTTCTTAGGTCTTTAAGTATTTCTTTCCCTTGTCAGGCTGAAGCTGAAAAAAGAAAATCCTTATACTCTTCTTTTGTGTGAGCTAGGAACAAAGATGAACTCTGAGTCCTTCTTGAAAAGGTTTTCTCTTTTGAAGCCACATGCTTCCTAAAGAATGTCAGGAATGTATTCCTATCACTGAATTACTTTAAAAACTGGCACTGAAGGGGAGACAAGGAGTTTGAATGTACAAGGCAAATCTATATAAAACTTAACAGGGGCTAATTGTATGTATTTAGAGTGAAGGAATTAATGTTTTAACAGATTTTGATGATATGTATAGGACTCTCAAACAGATTTAAGCAAAATATAGGAATGACTAAACAGTAGAGATTCACAGGACCAGTTCTTCAGGCTTTTCTCATCTGTTTCTGCACTGCCTTTTATCCTGTCTTCTAGGAGCTTCCTCAGAAAAAAGGAACATGTGAAAAATATACACATGAACCATGAAATGGGTGTTGTGGTTTTTTTTCTGCTTGTTTGTTTGCTTGCTTTGTTTTTCAAGTATTTATTGTTTTCTGGCTTGATTTTGGATCACTTTCCAAGTCCATAAAATATAAATATTCATTTATACTGGATCTTTTATTTTGACCACATAGAGAATGTTTTAAGCCATTGCAGTACCTGAAAAAACGACTCATTTGACGTAGAAAATTAATTTGTCCACCACTTAAAAAAGAATGTGATCAATCAGTTATGAGGTTAGTCACACAAACAAAAGTAATTGTTAAGCTAAATTATTCAATGAGTAACATGAAATATATTTAGCCACATCCACTTCTTTCATCAAGAAAATAGCATCTAGCCATTACCCTGACATCTCCTCAGAAATGGGAGATGTTATGCAATTCAAAGCATTAATTATGTGGACAGTTTTCTAGTATTCTTCTGTAAATAAATTTAACATTTAGAGAACGTAGGGGGGAAAAAAGGAAAGTGTACTGCATTTTTTCATAAGAATCAAGTTTTTTCACTGCAAATTTGGTACCTGTAGAGTCTCTTCTCTACATGCCAGTAACAATTTTATAAAGATTGATTTTTATATCAAATCATTCATGCAGTAAGTGATAAAAATAAAGAAAAGAATGGCCTTTCTAAGCACAGCTGGCTATATACTTTCAGAAAATGTTACCTTTCTCTTTTTCTGATGGGTACCGTATTATTGCAGAATAAGATTTTGATGTTAAAAGATATATGACTGGTTACATTATCTTAGCCATGGTTGTCACATGAAGGCTAAGAATATGTTATTGTTGTGTTAGTCCTGTAACTCTGTAACAAGTATAACGATTCACAAATTACTGAAGAGAAGAAATTCCAAAAAACTAAGGAGGGTCTGTAAACTGATTTTTTTTTTTTTTTTTTTTATGATAGATAACAAACTTGTTTGAGTAAATGACCAAGGGTTTCTGGCTAGAATGGGAAAGATAATGTAATACTTATGAAGAGCTCCATAACTGAATTCCTCTGCAAAAGTGTGAAACAGCATAGCAGAAAGGGCTAATTCAGTAGCACAAGAAGTTTTAGCTGTATAGCATTAGATATATTTTTTTTGCTTTTGTGAAGAACAAACAAACTTTAACAAATATCTGTTTGATTTCAATTCAACCTGCTTCTTAATATTATAAAATATTTATCCTGTAGATCTCTTGTTGAACACAACCACAGATACAGGATGTTCCCTGAGACCTTTATTCACAAATAGTTGATTTAACTAAAATTTATCACACCCACTTCAGTTTTGAAATCATTGACCATGATGAAACTGTAGATAATATCAGTTTATCTTGAGATCTTAAAAAACAACAAAAAGCAGGAAACAACTGAAAAAATGAAAACCCTTTTCCATTGTAGTTGTTTACCCATGTGACAGAGATTAACACACTACTGAACCGATACTTGATACCTCAGTGTCATTTCAGTATTTCCAAGTGTCATTTCTCTTTTCCCATCTCCTTCCAAGTTTCATTACCCACTGAATAGATTCTTGCATTCCCGAGTATTGCCATTCTGCTTTGTGGTCCTGCTTCGGTCAGGAAAATTCTGTTCAGTTTAATAACATGTTGCTGTATCAGTAATACTTTGAGGTAATTCTTCCTTCTCAAAACACTAGAAGAGAATGGTATGTTTTTCCTGTGAATTACAGTGTTATCTTTTTTTAGGTTATTATGTTCAAGTTGGACGCAAGATGGAACATAGGGAGTGTCAGTCTTCAGTTAATATGGTTTGTGGATATACCAAAGTCCTCAGAAATCTTTACAAAATTTGAGAATTGTGCAGGTATGCAAATAATGTTAAGAATAAACACCTGAGGGCTTCTAATAGACTGGTCCTTTCTGACTTCTTATCCCTCTACTTTCCCACACTGATTCCTCCCAACTCCCCTTTGATCCCTCCTTTTACTGCCTCTGGTTCCTCACCTAAACATTGCAAATAAGTAAACCTCCCCTCAGTCTTGAAGGGGATCTGGAGAGCCTCCCCTGCTGACTCAAGATAGTAGGTGTCCCCCCTGGCCCAAGGGGCCGAGGGTCTCCAGGAAAAGCCCTGGGAGGGCCGAGGCAGGAGCTTATATCTCTGACTGGGTTACTGGCGTTCCCCCACCTGCCATTGGTCTTCTGTGCTCCTTCGTATTGGTAGAAATAAACCCTTAATCATGTAACCTAGCAGTCACCAACATATATAAACAGTTGTTTTGCTTGATTGATTTAACTAAGTTTGATTAAAAGCTATCAGAAGCAGCAGTATTACCAGGTTCTCATTAGTCAAATAATTACTATGAGGATTTCTTATTTAAACTGTAACTTACCTTCTTTACATGTCTCCTTCAGTTCTTTCCTTGCCAAGCAGACAATAATCTCTTTGATAAGAATCAAGCTGAACAATAGAAGGTCTGTGCTTGCTTACGAGGTAAAGGAGCTGAGTATAACACTATGATAAATGAGTGTACTATAGCTTTTAGAAATATCTATTTAACAGACAAAAATATGTATCTTTTTAAAATCTGAAAGGGTGTTGTCCGCTTACCCAATTTTAATTGCAACAGAGGACTGACTGCAAGTGTCTGAAATACACAGTGTACCATAACAGTATTTTCAACACTGAGAATGAAATCTGTAAGAAATCCTTTTTTTACTTCTGAAATACCTTAACGATCCTTTTCCAGCCCAATGAAATTCAGCCTACATTAATGTTGTATTAAACCACCTGAGTAAGCAACAAGACAAAGCACATATACTGAGACATAAGAAAAGCCATATTCTCAGGCACCAGATGTTCTGACTATACAAGTTGTTGTCATTAAAACGAACAACACATATTCCTTGCTCGTGACATTCCATCACTTATGCCAGGTTTCTGATAACAGGCTATTTCCAGGCAGTGGCTCCCAGCTGCGTTGCTTCATTTCTATGCATGGGTTGAATACATGAAGTCAGACTATACGCAGGAGCCAATGTATCTATGCTCTGTGCTCTTCTTAGTTTAGGTTTTACCCTGCCAAGTCTGTTTCTGACACAGAACAGACACATTCTGGTTTTATTTTCCTTTTTTCTTCTTTTCTTCAGTTCTGTGTTTATACTTGACAAATCTAATTATTGAAGAAATGCATTATTTTCACAGAAAAATATTTTACAGAAAATGTAACAGTTCATGTAAGATATCCTAAAGAAATGAAAAATCTCCAATTTATGATATGCAGATATACAGAATCAATACAATAACAAAAAACCAGTCTCGCTACCAGCCAGGTTGTTAATACTGACAGCACAATACTCAAGATTTCAGTTTTCCCAAACCTTGACATTGCGTTTTCCCTCATCTTCAATTATTCTTATGAGAACTGATACCTCATATTTTGTTGTTCAATTGCTCAACAAATTTTGCTATATTTCACAATAAAAAAACTGATGTGCAAACTGGATGGAAGAAACAGGCCTATAACTTATAAATCATAGAATTGTTTAGGTTGGAAAAGACCTTTAAGATCATCAAGCCCAACCGTTAACCTAGCACTGCCAAGTCCACCACTACACCATGTCCCTAAGCACTTCATCTACACATCTTTTAAATATCTCCAGGGATGGTGACTCAACCACTTCCCTGGGCAGCCTGTTCCAATGCTTGACAACCCTTTTGGTGAAGAAATTTTTCCTAATGCCCAATCTAAACCTCCCCTGGCACAACTTGAGGCTGTTTCCTCTCGTCCTATCACTTGTTACTTGGGAGAAGAGACCAACACCCACCTCGCTGCAACCTCCTTTCAGGTAGTTGTAGAGAGCGATAAGGTCTCCCCTCAGCCTCCTCTTCTCCAGGCTAAACAGTCCCACTTCCCTCAGTTGCTCCTCATAAGACTTGCTCTCCAGACCCTTCACCAGCCTCGTTGCCCTCCTCTGGACACACTCCAGCACCTCAATGTCCTTCTTGTAGTGAGGGGCCCAAAACTGAACACAGTATTCGAGGTGCGGCCTCACCAGTGCCGAGTACAGGGGGACGATCACTTCCCTGCTCCTGCTGGCCACACTATTTCTGATACAAGACAGGATGCTCTTGGCCTTCTTGGCCACCTGGGCACACTGCCGGCTCATATTCAGCCGGCTGTCAACCAGCACCCCCACGTCCTTTTCCAACAGTCAGCTTTTCAGCCACTCTTCCCCAAGCCTGTAGCCTTGCATGGGGTTGTTGTGGCCGAAGTACAGGACCCAGCACTTGGCCTTGTTGAACCTCATGCAGTTGGCCTCAGCCCATCGATCCAGCCTGTCCAGGTCCCTCTGCAGAGCCTTCCTACCCTCGAGCAGATCAACACGCCCGCCCAACTTGGTGTCATCTGCAAACTGACTGAGGGAGCACTCGATCCCCTCATCCAGATCATTGATAAAGATATTAAACAGAACTGGCCCCAATGCTGACCCCTGGGGAACACTACTTGTGACCGGCCACCAACCGTATTTAGCTCCATTCACCACAACTTTTTGGGCCTGGCCATCCAGCCAGTTTTTCACCCAGCGAATCATATGCCCGTCCAAGCCATGAGCAGCCAGCTTCTCTAGGAGAATGCTGCGGGAGACAGCGTCAAAGTCTTTACTGAAGTCCAGGTAGACCACATCCACAGCCTTTCCCTCATCCACTAGGTGGGTCACCTGGTCATAGAAAGAGATCAGGTTGGTCAAGCAGGACCTGCCTTTCATAAATCCATGTTGACTGGGCCTGATCACCTGGTTGTCCTGTATGTGCCACATGATGGCACTCAAGATGATCTGCTCCATAACCTTCCCTGGCACCAAGGTCAGACTGACAGGCCTGTAGTTCCCCAGGTCCTCCTTCCKGCCCTTCTTGTAGATGGGCATCACATTTGTTAACCTCCAGTCAACTGGGACCTCCCCAGTTAACCAGGACTGCTGATAGATGATTAAAAGTGGCTTGGTGAGCACTTCTGCCAAGCTCCCTCAATACCCTTGGCTGGATCTCATCCAGTCCCATAAGCTTTTGTGTGTCATCTGCCTCTTCATCCTGGTTGGGTGGTCTATAACAGACTCCAACTATGGTATCATCTGCCTTGTTGGCCTTTCCCCCGATTCTTACCCATAAACACTAAACCCTATTGTCACCATCATTAAGCTCTAAACACTCAAACACTCCCTAACATACAGGGCTACACCACTGCCTCTCCCTCCTTGCCTATCCCTTCTGAATAGTTTGTAACCATCCATTACAGCACTCCAGTTGTGAGAGTCACCCCACCATGTTTCCGTGATGGCAAGTATATCATAGCTTTCCCGCTGCACAATGGCTTCCAGGTCCTCCTGTTTGTTACCCGTGCTGCGTGCTTTCGTGTAGATGCACTTCATTTGGGCTATTGATCCTGCCACCTTTCTGGGGGAAGAAGCCCTAATTCCTATGTGACTGTTCTCAAGAACTTCCATGGTTTCTAACACGTTAATAACCATTGCTTCTTTGCTGCTGCATGAATCTCCATCCCCTACCTCCACTGAGACAGCAAACTGAAGGACCTTGCTAGCACACCGTCCCTCAAACATAACTCTCAACTTCTTAAACAAAAAGTCAGGTCAACCTCTAACAACATTCAGATCAATAAAATTCCCAATAACAAAGGCCATTTTTATAGCAAAACAGGAAAATAAAAACAGCATTGGAAAGCTAAGCCATATCCAAAATTAATGATGGTCCCTGGCTGTATGAGGGAAATTCACGTTCATGAGTGCTAGAAACTGCCCACGGAATTATACCTGCATTACTGTCTAATGGAAAATGAATGGACAGCTCAGAAGAACCGCAGCTCTGACTTCTCCAAACTAAGTACTCTGTCTACAGCTCTGGGGAGTCAGCCTCACTCTTATTTGGTCTCCTGGCCTGATGTAGGGTATTTTTTGCATTGGACACTATATCCAGACTCCTCCACAGCCTGCCAAATGCACACTGTCCTGAGATTAATTTATGAGAAGTTTACTTTAGGTTTCCTTACACACAGCTTGTCTGCCAGCAGGGTAGCTCCTTCGTGAGTTGAATAATCTTATCATCACAGTAGTCAGAAAACTTTGTGAGGTTGAACTCTTAATGGATGGCACCAGAACTTTGGCTAGCATGACGTGGACACATACCTTAAAAAGAGAAGAATAGCACCTAAAGATTTTCAACATTTACAGCTAGGTTTCATCAGAATTAAAATAAAAGAAAGAAAATCTTTAAAAAACAGAAAATTCAGGTGTGTTGTATAAAACATTAAAATTGAAAGATTTGAAACAAATCTCTTTTTCTGCCCACTGTGTCCCTGCCAGTCATTTAGGATACATCTTTAACTCCTAAATTCAGTACCATTTAACACCTTTTTCTGGTTCCTCAGGGAAAGCTTTTTACTTTGTCATCTTTGTCATCTTTGTCATCTGACCTTGTTCTTAATGACTTTTCAGTCCCTACGTGTGCAGAGGCCTCCCTTCCTCCTACATCATTTCCACCTCACCTGTCCCACATTACATCCCACAGATTCCTGTGAGGAAGGAGCAATCTATAGATCTTTTTAATGGTTTCAGCTGATACAACCCTAAAGGCAAAGTACACAGACTCCATCTACACAGAGCCTTACTTTAATCTCCTAAATATTTTTTCAATATGTCTCTGTGAAAGACACTCAGACATATGAAAACAAGGTAAACCATCAAGACTTATTTTAGATGTCTACCTAAGTATGAGACAAACCATTCAGTTGTTGACTATTTTTCCTTTTTAACTATAGAGGGTGTGGACAGTACATAACGGATGAAAATCTGGTCAAGCAAATCCAATCTCCAGTGCCTTTCCTACTCATGGAATTCTCTGAAAAAATATTTTGTTTTACTTCTATTACAGTTAAGACACTAATGAGCTTTTTATTTAAAAAAAAAAAAAAACTTTTGGTATAAATTGCACATATTATAACATAGAAAGATTGATACTAAATAGAAAACGCCAATCAGTTACATATTTCAGCAGCTAAATCTGCAACAAACAAAAGTTTTCAAAGGCTTATGTTATCAAGAATGATTTTGACATATTTGTAGAGCGATGTGATGCGTTCACCCCATCCAGCATCTAAGCACCCACACAGTGGCTCTTACTCTCTTTCTCCCAAGCAGGATGGGGGGGAGAAGAAAGCAAAAGCTGAAAACTCATGGGTCAACATAAAGGCAGTTTAATAAGTGAAAGAAAGATAGAAAAAACAGGTGATGAAGAGGCAATCTTTCACCATCTCTCATAAGCAGACAGATGCCCAGCCAGTCTCCAAACAAGGGCCACCTTGGAGGACAATGCCACCGTTTTTTACTCTACCACCAGTTTTTATTGCTGATTATTACATTGTATAGTATGGAATATCCCTTTGGCCAATTTCAGGTCAGCTCTCCTAGCTGTGTTCTCTCCTAATTTCTTGCCCACCTCCAGCCTGCTTGCTCTGGAGCAGATCAAACTGGGGGAAAGAAAGAAAAAAAAATAAAAGAAGATAAGGGGGAGAAAGAGTAAATTGTAAAGCCTTGATCCTCTTGTAAGCAATGTTTAGCAATAGTCAGAACACTGGTGTGTTATCCACACTGTTTTAGCCAGCAACTCAAAACACAGCACCATATGGGCTGCTATGAAGAAAGTTAACTCCATCCCAGCCAGATCCAGTACAAGTGATTTACTTCCCAATCTAAAGATAATCTAGTTTTGAAAATGAACCCGTGGTTTCTCAAGTAGATTTTTTTACTACTACAAGCAAAATTAGAATCACAGAATCATTAAGGTTGGAAAAGGCCTCTAAGGTCATCAAGTCCAAATTGATTCAATCAGAAAAGATAATGACATATACCTATTTTTGTCCTATAGCAAGAATGAATTATCTTGATTAGACTGCAGGAAGTAGTATGCACAATATCTCCCATAACACACCATGGAAACACATCAGCTGCTAATTGAATGAGAAAGTATATTACATTCTCCAAATTCTGCCAGTTCTTTTATCAGCAACAGAAGAAGGTACACATTGTGCCCATGATTTGGGCATGGGGGTGGAAGCTAATCATAAAGGGGCTAGAGGAAGATGCTCAGATGCTTAGCTAGTGTCATGAGCATTTCAATGCCAGCAATTACACTCAGTGAGGCATATGAAAAATGCAAGATAATTTTTAATTCAGAAATTATGTCACATGAAATTGCAGACTCAGTATAAAATGAAAACATCTCAGTGGCCTGTTAGAGATTTATTTCTTGTCCTTCTTTGATATAAGAACAAAGTTACACCCCTAGCCCATAACTCTGGCAGATATATCAGTTTATTCTCAAAACTACCATTCTCAGCCTTTAGCTTTCAGGATTGTGTCATTCAGATATTGTTCCTATAACTGGGAATAGAGTGATGAGATTCTTGGGGGATAATACACCTTGGCGTGACTAAGACAGGATGAGATCCTCATGGGTGTTCTTAGACTACACGTTAGGAGCGTGTTTGAAAGAACAGCTGTAGAAGCAGCACTGAGAAATAACAGATAGTCCAGATTGATCTGATGTTTGACAAGAACAGGAAGACTTAACCTCTCTGAAAAGATCAATATGACTGACTAGGAAGACTAAAAGTGCAGACCTGGAGGCAAGCTACAGTCAGCAGTTGTGGTGAATACCACACCTCTCAGAAATAAGACTAATCTACTCAACAGTGTTTAGCTTCTGAGATTGCAGGCAGCTGGAAAAAACAGAGACTCAGCAAAGAAAAAAAAATGTATACAAAAACTTTATCTGTTCCTTCTTCACCTGAGGACTCAGCATGATTCATTTAGGTGAGAAATAAGCCTTTTGTTGCTTTGTTTTAACTGCTAATTTTCTTTTATACCAGATTTGATTGTTACTTGGGTCATAGAGAATAAACTGGCTCTTCAGAAAGAACATAGCTATTGGTGTTCTTTCTGAAAATGGGTATTCTGTCTCCTGCTAATTTTGCTTCTAACATCCACAAGGAGTTTATTTAAAAAAGGTTTAGTATTGATTTTATTATTGGCATTGAATTTCTAGAGTTAAAATATTTTGAAATTGAATTATACATGGTGAGCAAATTCTACTTGTTTATACCTTATAAATAATATATTGTAACAAATACTTTTCCAGTACTAAAATTATGGAATATTACCATATATTAAAACAAATAAAAACAAATAAAAATGAAGTAAGATTTTTTATTGGAAATTTCAACTAAGAAGAAGGAAAAAACCCAACAAATCACAGATAATTAAGAAAGCAAATGTACATTAGCAAGAAAAAAGAAACAAAAACACATGTGGGAAATCAAAGAATATGACTTTGAAAACAACATCTTTCCCCCAAACTTAAGTCTTCTCATGCCTGTTTTCTCACCTCCTTTTTTTTCACACATACAATCTGTTTGCAAGAGATTTTTTTTAAAACATGAAAGAAAGAAACAGAAAGAGTTTTGACCTTTCAAAACCTTGTTACCGTATCAGTTCATGTCCTGCTTTCTGGAGACAGTTCAAACATCCAAACAGAAATGGTACGTGGATGTCTGGCAGAGGTGACCAGTGCCTTCTGACCTGGCAATGAGAAACTAAGCAACGTACATACCCTAGAATATGTCAGATGATACTAGGCATCTTAATTTAGACAACTGAGTTGCAAACTTTGTGTCTTTTCGTGATGGTTCACCTAAAGATAGAAAAACAAAAAGGCAAGGTAGGAAAACTATGATCCTCCCACGCATCACATTAGAAGTGGTCAGTCGGCTCACAACCAGTTTGGGTGTGCAGATGTATTTGTTTTCATCAAAAAATGATCTAGGAGGTTTCTTTGGCTGGATTTAAGGTAGATTTTATAGTTAAAAGACAGGTGAGAAAAAGGTGAGAAAATTACAGTACACAGTACGTAACATATCACTTATAAGTCTTGCCTGAGAAACTCCCTCTTAGTTCTGCCAGGCACAGAATTATGACTTTAGCCTGTATCCTCTGTGTTGCTGGAGTTCCTGGAGTTCCTCCACTACCACCTTCATATATCCCTAGTTTGTCCTGTTGGAGTTCTGCTGACCAGTTTTTGGAAGAGAAAGATACCTTCTCAGTAACCTGGTGATGAAAAGCAAAGCTATATATTCATATTTTTATGAAAAATATTTTTTTGTTCTTTCTCACTTTCATTTTCTCCATTAGGCAATTAGGATCTTTGTATCTGGTCATTTGCATAAAAAAGTCATAAAAATTCATTTAGAAATATTTGTACAATGTCCCAAGACACTGATAGAAACTGTTAAAGCAAAATTATTTTCCCTCCAATACAAAAATCCAGCCTCAGTTTAAAGACTCCAAGATACTGCAAATGCATAATGTCTACTACATCTTCTGCTAACCAATCTAGCACATAGAAAACGTTACTTTTCTCCATTTTGCACTTTGCTGACAGCATCTTCTAGTGACTGTACCTTGGGCTAGTAAATTAAATAACTGCCTACTATTAAACACCTTTCTATGACAATACAGACCAGTTTCTTCAAATCTTTGGTGATAATACTAGTAGTTTTGTTGGGCAGAGCCAGGCTGGTTAGCAGATAATCAAGTGTTAACCAGGCAAGTGCTTTCTGCTAAATTTGCATCCCAGTGCTTGAATCTCCCAGCACCCATCACCGTCAGTATGGTCTTTAACAGTCCACTGTATTATTCAATCTTCCCAGAAGCTGGTGCATGATAGGGGATGAGATATATCCAATCAATGCCATGTTCTTTGGCCCAGGTGTCTATGAGGTCGTTTCGGAAATGAGTCCTGTTGTCTGATTCCATTTTTGTGTCATGTTCTGTTGCCACAGAACTCTTCATCATTAGTGGGTCTCCACTGCTGTAGCCATCCCACAGGGCATTTGTCACCATCCGTAGGTCAGTATAGACACAGAGTACTGGCTGCTTTTCTTGTTCAGCAATATCTAGTTCCAGATGGACGCCTTTCACTTCTGCAAATTGATTTGATTCACCTTTCCTTCACCTTTCCTTTTCCTGCAAGTTTCTGCAACTTGTCATGTGGGACTCCAAGCTTTCCACTTGTAACATTTTCGCAAAATACAACAGGACCCATTGGTAAACAGAGCATATGGCTTCTAATTTTCTGGTAATTTATTATGCAGTGGAGCCTCTTTGGTATGAGTAACTTCCTAAAACGATGCTCTGAAACCTCTGCCTTCTGGCCAGTCCATGATCTCTTCCAGGATTCCTGTGCAGTTGGGGTTCCTCATCTGGGCCGGTTGCATGATCACTGTTACCCACTTACCCCACATTGGTTGCACGATGGGTAGAGGGGACCCTTTCTTTCAACATCCAGTAGAGCACAGGCAATTATGCTGCCAAAAGGAGCTGTACTTCTGTACCAACTTCTGAAGCAGCTCAAATTCCTTCATATGCTGCTAGTATTTCCTTTTCAGGCAGGGTGTAGCAGGCCTTGGATCCTCTATATCCCCAGCTCCAAAACGCTAGAGATCTTTCTGAGTGCTTTCCACCTGAGACTCCAGTTGAGGCCATGCTCCCCAGCTGCGGTGTAAAACATGTTTCTCACATCTGGTACTGTCCGGACTGGCCCAAATCCTAACATATGAACCATCTACCGTTTGATCTGTTCAAAGGCTTGTCACTGCTCAGGGCCCCAGGCAAAACAGTTCTTCTTTCAAATAACTCAAAAGAGAGGGCTCACAATCTGACCGTAAACCAGAATATGCCTTTTCCAAAAAAACAATGTCTGGGAAAGCTTGTTTTTTTGGTTTGGTTTGGGTTTTTTGGGTTTTTTTTGGTTTTGTTTTGTTAGCTGATGAGGCCATGGCTGTTATCCATTGGGATGTGATGATGCTTATCTTGCTATTTCATTCTCAGAACTCTTGTACAGATCCTTCGACCTTGCTTTGTTTTAAGGTAAAACCAGCTTTCAGAAGGAACTGGATTTTTTTTTTTCCGTTTGCAAACACTTCATCAACTGTGTTTCCCCACATAAAGATTTATGTCAATTTATTGGAGGTGTTGTGCTTCCTTACCCTCTAATTCTTGACTGTGGGCCCCAGTATCCAAACACTGGAGTAACTAGGTGATAATTTGCTCACCTGACTAATGACTATAATCTTTCTTCATATCTTGAAGCTCACTCAGGGATAGGGACCAGGTGGTTTCTGACTCGTTTGTGATTTCTGTCGCTTCCCTTTCCTGTCCCTGTGGCTGTTCGGCTGCAGAGGAGGCTGCCTCTTCTGATTCTTCCTCATTCTCCCTCTCAGGAGGAACCTACTCCTCCCTTACTAAACAAGTCAACCTCTGTTTCCACTGTTTCTTCTTGACTACAGGAGAGACTGTTGTAGTTGAGGCTTGAGTCTCTGGTTTAGCCACAGTGTTCATTTGTATGTCCTCAGATCCAGAGACCCTCTTGCCCCTTTGAGGGTGCAGAACACAGGCTCAGTGGGTGTAGGCTATGTCCCAACACAGTGCTAGAATTTGCATCTCTTTGGCGTGGGCAAGGCATCCTTTCTTCTTATGGTTTGCCACTTCAACAGGATTCCACACGTGTTCAGGCCCAAAGTCCCAGACCATCAGAGGTGAAAAACACTCTAAGCACCTCCCTAAATTCTCCCACACATCTTGCCACCCATAAAGTGGCTGCCTCAGGGCACATCCCTGTGTGGCATTCCCAACTGGTTGGTTAACCTTAGGAAAAGACAAAACCAGATTCACGGCATACAACAATACAAGCATTCTGGTTATGCAGGGAGATTCAAGAAACTGAAGGGCGATTGCAACAAGGCAGGAAACATCTATCCCAGAGGAGAAGAAAAGGAAGATGTTATTCTTAGTTTCTCCTACGAATTGGCTTCCAGAGGAAAAGAGGAGAAAAGTGTAATTGTTAACTGTCTCCACAATTTGGTTCCCTGAGTACTGGGATGGCAGCAGTGCAGGGCCTAAACAGCAGACTAGACTAAAGGCCAGTGTTTTTATCATAACTCTCCCAGGCAAAGTGATAAACAACAGAACAAACAGAAAAAGCCGCAAGCAGCCAGGTTGGAGTTTGATGTACAGCAAAGAGGGAGCACAGCATGGAGCAGGTGAAGGAACAAAGAAAACAGTATTGAAAGCAAACAAGTCAACTTTGTGACAAGCAACAGCAAGTAACTACCTGCCAAGTACCAGCCAAAGTTACAACAACTATAAATTCAGTCTAGCACATTCCAATCAAATCTGTCATTATCTAAAACCCCTCAAGACCCACGTTTGCTGCTAAATAGGATTTTGGTGGGTTGACCCCAGCCAGCAACTAAGCACCCACACAGCCGCTCACTCACCATCCGCCTCCCTCCAGCAGGCTGGGGGAGTGAAGCAGAAGAGCAAAAGCTGAAAACTCATGGGTTGAGATAAAGGCAGTTTAGCAGGTGAAGGAATAGGGGGGAAAAAAGAAAACACAAGGAAAAAATACCCCAAAACAACAACACCAAAATCAAGCAATTCAAATGTAGTCACTCACCTCCTCCCACAAGTAGATCAACGCCCAGAGAGTCTCTGAGCAACAGATACTTTGGAAAGACTATCATCTCCCCAATTCTATTGCTGAACATGGTGTTCTACGGTATGGAATATTCTTTTGGTCACTTTGGATAAGCTTTCGCGACTGTGTCCACTCCCAACCTCTTGCCCACCTCCTCACTGTTGATCACTGTTGGGGCAGAATAAGAAGCAGAGAATACCTTGATGCTGTGCAAACACTGATCAGCAATAACCAAAACATTGGTGTGTTACTATCACTGTTTCAGTCACAAATCCAAAACACAGCTCCTTAAGGGGTGCTGGGAAGAAAATTAACTCCATCCCAGCCAGACCCAGTACACATAGTTGAACAGCTTGAAGTTTGCTTTGAATCTAGATAAAGGGAGCTTTCATTTATTTGCAAGAATGTATGGAGAGGTATTCTGAGCTACCTATCCAAATACCTCTATATTCAGTTGATGTTGTTAAAACTTTTTTCCTAATATTACCAGATAAGCATAAAGTTTGGGGAGACTTGCAAATCTATTTGGGGATTACACAATGTCTTGACATGCTCTAGGGACAGAAGATAAATCACCCATTTAGATTTTCTTGTCCTTGAAGCATCTTGTTTATGTCATCTTGTTTTTTACAGCACTGAGCATAAATATTGCAATAAAAACTACATTTCAATATATGGTTTCACTATACAACTAAATATATAGAGTTATATATATGGCTATATATATTTTATGTATAGGTTAATTATACGTACACACACTTTCAAAAAGATTTTAAATTGTCAAAAACTGAAGGGTTATTTCATTAAATACAAGGTAAAGCTATTTTTGTGTTTGTTTATTTTAGGACACATTCCATTAGCTTTTCTGGGTGATGATTGATCTGTATGCTCTCTTTTCTGGCTTGATTGTCAGATGGTTAGCTTTATTAGGATTGACCTGTCAGCCATAGGATAACATCTGTCTCAGACTTTTAAAATAAAATCAGTTATATATTTTTTTCTTTATCGAAGCACACCTTTAACTTGCAGAGCAAGTTAAATTAAATGAGCCCTTAAGCACCATCTCATTCTAATCTTATGTGAAGAAAGATGCCGTGAATTTTTACTTCCAATATTGGTACTGAAATTTAGCAGGTATATATATTCTTGTTAATGCTCAAAGTCCATGGTATAATATAGGAAGACATATGCCAGTGTAAATCATAGAATCATAGAATCACAGAATATCTCAAGTTAGAAGGGATCCATAAGGATCATTGAGTCCAACTCCCTGCTCCTCGGAGGACTATCTAAAACTAAACCATATGACTAAGAGCGTCATCTAGATGCTCCTTGAACTCTGACAGGCTTGACTTCCCTGGGGAGCCTGTTCCAGTGACCAACCACCCTCTCAGTGAAGAACCTTTTCCTAATGTCCAATCTGAACTTCCCCTGACGCAGCTTCATTCCATTCCCTTGTGTCCTATCACTGGTCACCAGAGAGAGGAGATCAGCACCTCGCCCTCCACTGCCCCCCTTGAGGAAGATGTAGACTGCGATGAGGGCACCCCTCACCCTTCTCTTCTCCAAGCTGAACAAACCAAGACACCTCAGCTGCTCCTCCTAAGTCTTGCCCCCTAGGCCTTTCACCATCCTCTGGACACACTCTAACAGTTTGATGTCCTTCTTATATTGAGGTGCCCAAAACCGCACACAGTTCTCGAGGTGGGGCTGCACCAGTGCAGTGTAGAGTGGGACAATCACCTCCCTCAACTGGCCAGCTATGTTGTGCTCGATGCACCCCAGGACACAGTTGGCCCTTTTGGCTGCCAGGGCACACTGTTGACTCATATTCAACTTGCCATCAACCCAAACCCACAGATCTCTTTCTGTGGGGCTGCTCTCCAGCCTCTCATCCCCCAATTTGTATGTATAACCAGGATTACCCCATCCCAGGTGGAGAATCCGGCACTTGCTCTTGTTAAATTTCATACAGTCGGTGACTGTCCAGCTTTCTAGTCTATCCAGATCTCTCTGTAAGGCCTCTCTGCCCTCAAGGGAGTCCACAGCTCCTCCTAATTTAGCATCGTCAGCAAACTTACTTAATGTGCATTCAGTTCCTGCATCCAGATAATTTATAAAACCATTGAAGAGCACTGGCCCTAAAGTTGAGCCCTGGGGAACCCTAGCGGTGACTGCCCACCAGCCTGATGTAACCTCAGTTGCTATAACTCTTTGAGCCCAACCCATCAGCCAATTCCTCACCCAACGTATTATGGACTTGTCTAGCTGTGTGCTGGACATTTTGTCCAGAAGGATACTGTGAGAGACAGTATCAAAAGTTTTGCTAAAATGCAAAACCACCACATCTACTGGCTTCCTTTGGTCAACTAGATGGGTGACCTTGTCATAAAAGGAAATTAAGTTAGTTAAGCAGGACTTTTCCCTCGTGAACCTGTGCTGACTATGACCAATGATCAATGACTGTGTTGTCTCTCAAGTCTGGTAAGACTGAAGTCAGAAAAGCATTTCTTTCCGGATTAGTTATTAATCAATAGAAAGTATTTCAACTTCCCCAAACTAGTTGCATTACTTATCTAACAGATTACATAATTATAAATCCATTTCCATTTCATTTCTAAGTATATTGCAAGTCTAATTCAGAACACATGTGTTAAGAAAGCATAACTCCCTAACCTTTAATAACATTGTACTAATCTGTATCTAAAGAAAAAGAACAAGGAAGCAGATTTTACATATTTACCAAGATTTGTTTTGCTTTAATTTACTTTATGGGATTGTTTCCAAAAAGTATGTATCTAAAATAGTTATAAGAGGTTAGGTTTTTCACTTTAAAATAGTCAATAAGTAGAGAGTCAGATAAGAATATTTAGTGTTTTACTGATGCTATAAAAGTTAGATCTAGGGGGAAAAAATGTGGTCTTTTAGGATAATCTGAATGAATTAAACAGACTTGAAGCTTTAGTTCTTAAGTTGTTTTTAATGAGCCTGCTGAGACAAATTAGGTAATACAGTGGTATTATGCTCACTAAGCGATAATGAGAATTAGTGACTTGTACTGAAATATGTGCAAGATGATCTGGATGAAGAAAAAAGGTAGGTTTTTATTCCCTCCTAAAAATTATTAGAAGCTCAAGTGAAAAGAAATCAGAGAGAGACAGTGTATATAAGAATCATGAATATATAAAAATATATACCTATGACAATGGTATCATAGCCATATTTCTCTAATATGTGTTAAATGCATTTACATTCTTTAAATAATCCAGTTTCAAATGTAAATAAATAGTAGATACTGTAAATCTAGGGACTAACCCCACAATTATTTATATCTATGTATACATTTGTCCAAATAGTATATCATAACTTAATTCATTTCCACACAAAAAAAAAAAAAAAAAAAAAAAAAAAAAAAAAAAAAAAAAAAAAAAAAAAAAAAAAAAAAAAAAAAAAAAAAAAAATCCACAATGTGTGTTTTAAAATTTGGTGCTGTTAAGTAATAGTTAAATATGTGAACCCTAAAATAATAATGAAAACATCATACACTGTCATTAGGCCCATGCAGATTTATGATGGGTAAAAGTCTAGCTCATCAGTTACAAAGATTTCCTTCCCACTCTTTCCACTGCTTTAAAAGATAAGACACTTTTCCAAATAATCATATTTGAGTTAAGAACAGAGTTTTTGCTAAAAGTAAGTGGAATTAAGACTCTCTGATAAAATAGGTGCTTTGAACGGTACACTGTTTACAGCACAACACTTAATATTACTACTTTTTACAAGGTTTTCCTGCTTTTAGAGCCAATCTCAAGGTAAGAAACTCTAAATTTTTGGTTTTGGGTTGTAGTGTGCCAGAAGGTGACATAGCCTTTAATTTATAACAGCATTTAATTATATGCTGTGGCCTTAGATTTTTCAGAACATAGTCATGGTGTCAACTGGAAAAAAACTCTATGGTAGTGATTAAACTGTGTCTATGATCACATAGTATATGAAGTTTTCATTTATGCAAAGATGTACCTGCATATAACAAAAATATAATAGCTAAGCAGTGTGAAAACCTTAGAAGTAAGATAATAAGGTTTTTCAAGAAAATAAATCAAAAAGGAGTCTATTTAAGACAAGATAATTCTGATCATTTATACTGGTTCAGTTGCTGGCTCTGATTTTTAATGTAGGTGGGATCAGACCAGATTTGAACGTGTAGCCTTTCAAATTCATGTTAGTTTAATTTTCCACAGAACACTGTTTCAGAAGATGGTGAAGATGGGAATTAAGTGTATATCTTTTTCGTGGACTTCCTATGGATTTTAAATTCTGAGAATACAGATTATATCCTTATCTGTGATAACTCAATCTACAGATTAATTGATTTCAGTTACTATAGCTGGACTGGATCACCCTTGAATTGATGCAGTAATACTTCTCAAGACTCTATCCTGTCTTTATATTAATATTTGGAAGGATTTTCATCAAGAAGAGCGGGGCTGCTCCCTAACAGAAGGCAGGTGGGGATTCCCCATGGGGTGGCAAGGCAGGACCTGGCAGCCAGGGCCCGTCCCATCCCCCATCCAGGAGCAGGGCAGCTGGGGGGGACCAGGGCAGCCCCAGCCCTGGGCATTGGGCACCTCCTGAGGTCGTGCCAGGCTGAGACTGGGCCAGGCCATGAGCCCACAGGTAGGCCCAGCTTGGGGGGCCCATGGCCGGGCAGAGCAGGGCTGTGCAGAGCTGGAGACGGGTCCCACTGCAGGCATTACTGGAGAAGGAGCTGATGGCCCCAGGGGGCTGACATGGGGTCCTGGGCCATGGGCAGGGTGGAGGGAGGCCTGGGGGGATGGGCAGGGACCGCCAGGCCTGGTATTGCCCTCAGGGACCTTGAGATCCATGCGTGGAGACAGAACTCTGACACTGTGAAGATAACTGGGAGAGGGTGGAATGCTTTGTATGACTGGAGTGCTGTGATGAATGGATACTGGCTCTTTAGATAGAACACACATGGAAGAAGATGAGGCAGGTTGCCTCTTATATGAAGAAGCAGTTCAAATGCATGGAGTTTTGCTGTAGAAAAGTCAACAGGAAGATTAAGAGCTTGTGAGTCAGGATCAGAAGTGAGGGTAACAGTGTGATAGGAGTTTGGTACAGAGCAACCAGTCAGGATTGAGGAATAGACAAAGTCTTAAGAAACTCAAGAGAGCCTCCAGACAACAGATCCTCTCCCTTGCAGGGGCACTCCAACCTCTCTGACATCTGGAGGTTTAACACAATGGGACATAAGCAAGCCACGAAGTTTTGGAGGGTGTTTGGGACAACTTCTGAACATATATGCTGGACAAGCCTATCAGGCCAGATCCTTTCCTGGATCTGCAACTCATGGGCAAGGAAGAACTGGTTGGAGATGTGATAATCAGTGGTAGCCTTGGCTGTAGCAACCATGACACGGTGAAGTTCTATATCCCAAGTGCAGTGAGGAAGGAAAATAAGGCAGCGTACAGACCTTGAACGTCAGGAGAGTAGACTTTGTCTTCTTCAGGGAACTGTCAGATGATATCCTCTGAGAGACTGCTCTCAGGGGCAGAGGAGCTCTAGATATCTTGCAGGTCTTTATGGGTATCTCAGCACAAGAATAGTCCATCCCAATACTCTGGAAAATGAGTAAGCATACAAAGAGGCTGGCTTGGCTAAACAGGAATTTCATAACTGATCTCCAATGCAAAAAACATGTACACAGGAGGTGGAGAGAGGACACAAAGGAGGACTATGCCCAGGTATGCAAAGATGATCTTAGAAAAGCCAAAGTTCACCTAGAACTGAAACTGACAAGGGATGTCAAGGGCAACAAAAAAACCTTCTATTGCTACATTAGCAGGGAAAAAAAAAAAATCAAGGAAAATGTGGGCCTACTGCTCCATTATAATGTTATCAGAGAAGAATTTCATGCTGAGTATATGAAAGAGTATATAAAAGTATATCAAAGTGTATATAAAACTATAAACATCATCACAATGGTCCATGTTCTACTTAAACCCAGTTCCCACAAATTCGTATCTACACATAACATTGAATTCTGCCTAAAGGGGTGGATGTTTTAGTGACAGTGGACATAGATAAGGTTAGGGTACTCGATGCCTTCTTTGCTTGGTCTTTACCAACAAGATCAGGGTCTTTGTGCATAGAGACAGGGTTCAAGGAATTTGGTAGGAGCTATTAACAGAAGAGAATTGACTCTGAGTTCACTTGAGAAATCTTGAACCACAGAAGTCCTTGGTTCCCAACAGGCGGCATCCAAGGGTGCTGAGAGAGCTGTTTGCTGTCATTGTGAAGGCCACACTATTATGATTCAAATGTGTTCAGTCATGGAGATTGGGGAAGACCCATGATGTAATGAAAAAGGCACCTGTTGCACCAGTCTTCAAAGGGACAAGAAGGTTGATCTGGGGAAATAAGGCTCGTCATCCTCCCTTTAGTCTCACTGGAAGACCTAGAACTGAAGAAAACTTAGTGGGTTCTGGTAATGTTTAGTATCATGACATGAAAAGTAATTAATCTAATTTTTTAATATAAATTCTAATGGGGACTGTGTAACACTGTTTACAGAATACAGAACATTTTAACATAGCAAGTGTTATAAATCACTTTGTATGTTTATCTATTTTCTGAAGCTGGAACATGCTTATCTGTGATTATAAGATGTGAGGGAAGGAAAAAATCTGAGAAGGGATGCATATTTTTGTTAGAAGCTATGTATTTTCCTCAGTCATGCAAAACCTCTATATTTTGTATAAGATGAAAGGAAAAAGTAACTCTGCTTGCTAGCCAAAAAAAAACCCAGAAGTAATTTTGAACATTTTGGCAAAGCTCTATGAACTTTAAAAAAACCCTTGAATTTATGGATCATCTAGATTTTGACATGTTTTTGTGAAAGACTACAAGTTTTATATATTTGCCTCTGAATAATGTGATAATGAAATTATGAGATCATTCTGTAGTTCCTTTTTTGTTAGCTATTTCAGGTGCTTTAAAAGACAGTAATTTTTTTTAAATATATTGTTGGTTCTTTAAATTTAGGCCAAGTCAGAAGCAGCAATCTGGCTTCAAAAGATTTCTAAGATTTGTTATGGAATCTAAATAGCATGGAAGAAAAAGCATAGGCATGAGAATTAGAATAAAGGTAGTTTAGTCTTCAGTTTATATCAATCGCTTTACATAAAATGCAGTTTAGAGTTAAGAGCAGATCCAATATCTCCACACACTTGAATTATGGACAATAGAAATAGGAGAAGATAGTGAAGCAGATTACCCAATTTTCTTGTTTCAGTGCTGGATCTATGTCAACTGCCATAGAAGGACTATTGAAATGAGCTGAAGGTGACCCAGCAAAAGAATCAGCATTTAAAAGGATTTGTAATTACTCATACCATTTGGCTCCAAAATCTGTATGTATCCCACGGTGACATTATAGATGTTTGTCTACAACTTCACTTTTTCATAGTCTTTACATCAGACAGTAAAAATGCTTTAGTTTTATGTGGTGCAATGAGATTAGACCTTAAGAAAAACTAGCAAGATTCTTTAATTATATAGTGTTAATGTAGCCCAGTAAATACGATTTTGCTACTTTTAATAAAAGGCCAGAGGGTTTGTATTAGCCTGAGAGTGCAGAGTCTCAGGACTTATCTGGGCTTGATTTGGTCTGAACCAGGTTTAGTTTCTTTTAAAAATTATCTAATGATTAATTATGGCTTAACATGTTCTGGCTTCACATCTGTGAATACCTTACATGGTAAGGTTAATGACACACCAGACTGTCACTGTTTAACAAACACCACCCCATTGTTACAGGGCATCACAGCCCAGGACATCAGGCACCTCTGTGGGGAGCAGGACAGGCTGAGGCCAGCCTGCGGGAGGTGGTCAGGATTGGGCCTGGTGAAAGACCTTGAGAGAACTAGGGAGGAAGAAGAAGGCTGCGATAAGAGAACACCTAAAAATAGCCCCAAAGAGACTGCAAGATTTGGCGAATGGTTGTTGTGTGCTATGCACATTGTTGACCACTTCCCGGCAAAGAGGGTGGGATGGTGGAGATTGATGATAAGGCTCCAGCACTCCTTGCTCAGTGGAAATCATCACTGTTGACCTGAAGACCCAGAGGAGCACCCCAGAGGGTGAGCATGCAAGTATTCTGCAAGGTAGCTAATACAACTCAACAGACCCATCAATCTTAAAATACACTATAAAGCCAACAAAAAAAAGAACTGGACATAAGTTTCAAAAAGCTTTTTGTGTCAGGAGGATTTAAAACTATATTAGTTTTGTCAGGAGACGCTACAGCATGGTTCGTTCACAACAGTGGAGGTCTTATCTACTACATTTCACACTATTAGCAGTTTAATAATTCTAAATGAGAGAAGGTTAACAATGATGAACCATAAATTTGCAAGTGGGAGAAGTTAGACAAGAGGTAATGGCAAGAAAAAAAAAACAAAACAAAAGAACCCCCCCCACAAAAGAAAAAAAATTAAAATATTTTAAGCTGGTTTCATGTTAATTTTTTTAGATATTATCAGGGACTGCTTGTTTGGAATGGCAGGAGATGACAAAGTTGCTTTCTCTTCATTACTGAAAGAGATACATACAGACATAACTTGTATGTGCCATCATCTTCATTGCCAAACTGTAGAATGTGTAATGAACATAACTTATCTCATGGTATAAGCATATAAAATAACCATTCAGTGTGGCATGTAGCTATATTTCAGTAAAAAATGTAATGCCCTCTCTCCATCAGATTTTAAAGTCAAATGTTTAGTGTGCTTGAATTATTTTGCTGTGCATGACTTTTTTGCAATGAAGAGAAAACCAACAGGTCATATGGAAGACTCACCCTTTTATCTTCAGCTCATTCTTCATAATAGTTTTCTACTTGCACATTTCTAAAGCAGATGGCAGGTTACAACATCCAGTGTTTCCCTTGCATAGTAATTTCCTTCTGTAGGTCTTCAAACATAAAAACTATTTGTTCACAATTGTAACCATTGCAGAACTCCTTGCCACTCTATGCTAAATCATTTTTGGAGATTATGTTATGACCATTAAATTATGACATATAGTTTAGGAAAAAAGAATGGAACATATGTCTAGTATAAATACTGAAATGTAAATTAAAACCTTTGCTTAAAATACAGTATGGTTCAGAAAAGGAAAGTTCTAAGCGGTTACACATTTTCTAACAGATTATGATAAATTCTATGCATGCTCAACTCAGAGAGTTTGTTTTCTAGAGCTTTAGTACATCTGTTAATACTGTAGGATTATTCTGGGATGACTACAATAATTAAAACTGATTCTTTGCAGTCTTATTTCTGAAAGAGATGACACAACCTTTTCAGTACCCTTCCTTCATTTATTTCATTGACTGTTGTATTTTGGAATAGCTAAGATACTGTTTTAATGTATCAATATGTCATTTTTTTTTCTTTTTGATAATAAATAGCAACAGTTTTATTTATTACCTGTAGTGTTGCACTCAAAACTAGACATAGAGAAAATGGAACTCATCTTATATGTAGAGCTAAGGAATTATTGTTTGCCTAATTAAAATCTCAGTTATCAAATTGAAATGCAGCAAAGAGTCACCATTAGTCCAGTTACAATAACACTAATAGTTTAAATCAATACAGAAAAAACTCTTTGATGATAATACACTACAAACTGTTAAACAATAATCCTTACTGTACCTACCTGTCTTAGATCATCACAGTTACAAAAATATTAGTACTGTGTTGCTAAAATACATTTGTGGAAACAGGCGTTATGTGGGTAGTTGATTAACACTTACCTTAGGAAATGAATCACAGTGTAAACTCACCTCTTAGAAGAAACTAGATGATCTGTACAGGAAACAGATCTTACAAATGATTAGCTAGGGGAAAAAACACTTTTGTTATACTTTCTTAGACACCAAAATCAATCACCTTTCGGAACCTATGTAGTAGTCAGCCCAGAAGACTATTGTATGATGGGTTAGTGATGGACATAATTGGTAATCCAGGTTTATGGCTCTATATGATGGATACCATGTGACAACTACTTAATCTAGGTGCRTGTAATCAATATTATAATTAACCAATGTATGCATAATTACTTAATGTACATAGAGTCAAATATGTATTTAATCATAAGTACATAGAGAGAGTATTGGCTTGTCCACTTAAAATCTTACATGTGTCTGTTCAGGAACTGTAGCTTTGTTAATGAGATAATATTAGAGTGTATTGTAAAAGGGACTTTTCAAAGCTGAGTCCTCATTCCAGGCTTGATTGCTGTTATAGATGATTCTGAACTGGGAGCAAGACCCTATAAGAATACTAGTGAACTTAGAGCTGGATAACCTCTCCATGGATGGGATCTATGCACCAGAGGTTTGTCTAGTACTGTACCACCTCAGGGTTTTCATTGTCAGAAGGGATGTAAGATTTTGTAATTTTCTATGATGTTTTCTTGTCTATTAATAAATAGTTGTCCACCTTACAAGTGTTTGTGTCTTTCTTCTTGGAATCCGGAAGGAACAGGCACCTTTCCAGTGCATAAGACCCTACACTGTAGGGAACCAAACATCATTAAGTTCAGTATTCACAGCTACATGCAGATGTTCAATAATCAGATAAATATTAGCAGAACCCAAAAGAACAATGTACTTTATAAACACAACCAAACTATTTAAGTGATCAAAGTAGGTGTGACTTCTCAGAGATTCCGAGTATCCTTCAGGAATACCTGAAGTCAAACACCTTCAGGTGTTTGACACTGACTCTGAAGTGCCAGCTCCTGCCCCACTGAAGCAAGTGGAGATACTATCTTCTGCCCCAGCTGATATGAGGTAAGATTACAGGAGTCTATAATCATAATTTTATGGCTTACTTAAGTATATAGCAGAAGTGCAGTAACTAGAAATGGGGTGAGAAAGAAGAGCCTGTCCTGGTTTCGGATGGGATAGAGTTAATTTTTCTTTCTAGTAGCTGCTGGTCGTGGTTTAACCCTAGCCAGCAACTAAGCACGACACAGCCGCTCGCTTACTCCCCCACAGCGGGATGGGGGAGAGAATCGGAAGGGTAAAAGTCAGAAAACTCATGGGTTGAGATAAAGACAGTTTAATAGGGAAAGCAAAAGCCACACACACAAGCAAAGCAAAACAAGGAATTCATTCACTGCTTCCCAYCRGCAGGCAGGTGTTCAGCCATCTCCAGGAAAGCAGGGCTCCATCACGTGTAACGGTTACTTGGGAAGACAAACACCATCACTCCCAACGTCCCCCCTTCCTTCTTCCCCCAGCTTTATATGTTGAGCATGACATCATATGGTATGGAATATCCCTTTGGTCATTTGGGGTCAGCTGTCCCAGCTGTGTCCCCTCCCAAGTTCTTGTGCACCCCCAGCCTGCTCGCTGGTGGGGTGGTGTGAGAAGCAGAAAAGGCCTTGACGCTGTGTAAGCACTGCTCAGCAGTAACGAAAACATCTCTGTGTTATCAACACTGTTTCCAGCACAAATCCAAAACATAGCCTCATACTAGCTTCTATGAAGAAAATTAACTCTACCCCAGCCAAAACCAGCACACACTGATATAGTGCTGTGTTTTGGATTTAGGGTGAGAATAATGTTAATAACATACTGATGTTTTAGTTGTTGCTAAGCAGTCAAGGACTTTTCAGCTTCTCATACTGGCCTGCCGACAAGGAGGCTGGAGGTGCACAAGAAACTGGGAGGGGGCACAGCCAGGACAGCTGGCCCAAACTTGCCAAAGGGATATTCCGTACCATATGATGTCATGCTCAGTATATAAACTGGGGGGAGTTGGCTGGGGCACGGCCACTGCTTGGGGACAGGCTGGGCATCAGTCAGTTGGTGGTGAGCAATTGTTTTTCATTTGCATCACTTGTTTTTCTTGGGTTTTATTTCTCTCTCTTTTTGTTATTTTCCTTTACATTACAATTTTTTAAAAATTATTATTATTATTATTATCTTTCTATTTTATTTCAGTTATTAAACTATTCTTACCTCAATCCTCCTTCCAATTCTCTCCCCCATTCCACCGGGGTGGGGGGTGTCGGGATGAGCGAGCGGCTGTGTGGTGCTTAGTTGCCGGCTGGGGCTAAACCACGACAGAGGCAGAGATAATTATTTGCACTGAATAAAAAGAAAAAGGTATAAAGATTGGCTAGAGATGCCTTGGGAAAGATACGAAAAGGTTTTATTGGCCTGCAACCTTTTCTTCTATGGAAATATATTAAAGATGGCTCCAATTTCTATCAGTATAGTAAGAATGTTTTAAAGACAGTATTTACTCTTAAGTCTGATTTCATAAAATATATTAGAAAAAGGTTCTTTTTTTAGTTGAACTACTTGCTTTTAGTGGCCATTTAGGTCACTGTTAAACCTCAACATTTCTTTCACAGAACCATACCCGTTAATCATCAAATTTTAAACTGAAGGGTTTTAAGAAATATGTAGACCTCTTATCAAGGGTTTCTGCACTATCAGTTGTCCATGGAGCAGAGTTAAGAAGTACTAACCCAAATCCTCAGTACATTAGCTGTCTATGTGACATTGCAGTAGAATGTAAAAGATAGAGGTTTCATACCAGATTTACTGTAGTCTCGAAAGGAAAGAGTGTTCAGTAAAATGAACACCAAATATTGTATCTTTTCAGATGTTTTGGGTTTTTTTTAACTAAGCAATCAATTAAAATTCTGTCTTGTCATATACTACTGAACTTTAGTGAAAATGAAATTATTTTTAAAACTTTACTATTTTTATTTTATGGATTTTTGTGGATAAAAATTCGATATATAATTCTTGTTAATGTCTGAAGCTGAGACATCTTGGAAATTGTTTATGACATTTTGAAATTATTTTTATTCATATGAAATGAAAAACAGATATTAGGAAACACTAATGAAAATTCACCTTACTAGTATGCCTGAACATACATACCACTGAATAGTTTTGCAATGTACTGCTATGGCAGCAAAGCAAAAATGCTTTGTTCATTAACTTACAGTATAAGTTGTTTGATATGTAAGGATAGATAGCACAAAGAGCACATGTGGTGTATATAGATCTCATTCATTCAAAAATTACCAAGATAATGCAGAAAAATGTAATATAACCAATATAATAGAGGCAATAATAGGGATTGATGTATGGTAGACACAAATCCCTAGGAAGCAAGATCAAAAACCTTTTGTCTAAGCCTTGATAGCTACTGACTTTTGTGAAAAGAAAAAATGTCTTTATTTTACTGAAAGTTTAAAGTGCATTTGTCAGGCTAATTAATTCTATTTGTTGGCTCATCTTCCATTTTAATTTAAAAAAAAAAAAAACAACACTCATACTTTTAACATCACAAAGAAATATTTTTTCCAGTAATAACTGGAACTTATGTTAACTTTCCAGTAATAACTTAGAACTTAATTTTTTTAACAGTAATTCCTCAAGTGACTTGCTCAAGATCATTCATAAAAAGACAGGAAGAAAAGCTGGTTTTCCTGTGTTTAGTTTTAGCAAGGCTGATTTCAGAAATCTAAAGCAAAAAAGGTTGTTTCATTAACATTAATAAAAGAGCTATCTCCTGACCTTTACTCATTATTTGCTTCAAGTTTTAAAACAGCCAAATGAAAAAAACCACCAATAGTTTATTTTCAAGGCACTGTCAATTTTCATACTACCACTCAGTTCAGCAGACTAGTGAACTTCAAAGAGAACAAACAAGAATTTTCCAAACTTTTGGGACTCACGTGCATCTGAATGTAAAGTTAGTCACCTAGAAACCCTCTGTAGTCAATGAAAAGAAGTATTGTTTCCATAAAATGATTCTTTCTGTTCAAAGACAGATATCAGAAATAAGCTTAAGGAATACTACACAGAACAATTTCTTTCTTTGTGTGGGAATTCTTGTTCAAGCAAGATGGGTTCCACCATCTCCAAACTGTGAAGGAAATTACCACCTATATATTGATAGATTTTCTTCTTACAATTTTGCATGTGCTCTCTACTTGTCCTCGTTGACATATGGCATACCACGTCCATTACCGTTTGAAATATGAGAGGATCAGCAATGGATATGAACTCTTCATGCCCAGTTCTCCATGTATCTACAATCTTTTCATTTTGTAGGGAACGCTAACTTATCCTTAACTGTTATATTGCAGTCAAACCTGTTTCCCTCTCTATCTTTTTTTAACACAATTCTCTGTTCTGCTGTCTATTTAAGAGAAAAGGAGTGGTAAATGTTGTCTAGGGATTCAGATTCACAAATTGCTGCGAGTGAGCTGAGTTACAATATCAGCTTAGTGCATTCCTTTATTCCACTGCAAATGTGAGGTAAACAAACATATTTTAAAGCTCACTTATAAACTTCTCTCTAAAGGTTTAATTTTGAGAGGAAGAAAATACAACAACTCTAAGAGGGAACATAAAACACTGCCAAAATTATAATGTTTTCTTACCATTTCAGCACATATGAATATTTTATTGATATTTATAATAAGTAACAAATGCATGATTTCAAACCTTTCAATGATTTTTTTTCCTCAGGTTCTATTCCCTAAATAGAGCTTTTAGAAATCCCTGCACCTGCAAGAAAAACTGTCAAATATGAGAAAGCCAGCTGTCAGGATTTTAATTCCTCAAGAAAATATTTTTATAAGGACCTGACTTCCAAAAATACAACATAATCAGTAGCTCTCATTTAGTCGTGGAAACTGATATGTACACATGATTTTTGAATGAGAAAAAAGGTTTTTTTCCTGCAGGTTTAGAAACCTATTTCACAGGCATTTTTAAAAAATATTGGCCCGTATGTTCACATATTTTTTTTGCTGTTCTTTCCATATGATCTAACGATCTCATCTTCACTTTTTTCCTACTTCTAGTCAAGTGAAATTTTCATAGTGATACAGTGTCAAACAATCTTACACTTTTAAAGTAAAAAGTATATCACAAAATTTAGTAAAATGTTTTCGATATTTTGAAAACTATTTTTGTAACTTTTCATGACCTGCTGTTATCAGCCCAGTTTTATTAGCCAAATGTATGAAAATATAACAAGTTTCCATGAYGATAAGATAATAATTTTCTTTTCCAGTGATATATATGTACAGAAAACTTATTATAAGTTTATAATAAAATTGTTTTGATGTTAATAGCTAATTAAACTACAGAATCATCCTGTGATCAAAGTTCAATTTTAATTCCCAGAAAGAAATAATTATGAAAGGTTATTTATAATTCATGTTCTGGTAATTATAACACATTTGGTAAATATAAGAATTCAGTTTTATCATCTAAATATAATTGAGAGACAAATATTCAGGTCCTGAAACTGGAAAACACACTTATCTTTAATTGAGTGCTTAATATAGCCTTCTTTTATTGTTGTTTATTGCAATTTTTATTAATTGGCTTTTCTATATTTTATAGATCTTATCTGACAGGTTACTTAAAATACATAGCGCCAGCTGAGAGGAAAAAAATTGCTAGTATATAAAGTATTACTGATAGTCAAATACCACTTCAGTCAACAAATATCTGTAAGGGCAATTGTGAGGAAGAAAGCTAAAAGCTATTCAGGAGAAAAAATACAATGTTGAAGGAATAGCATGAAGATTGCCTGTTGTTATGTGGAAGTCTGGCCTGTTTGCACAATCCCTGATAACCCCACTGTGTTTCATACAACAGGAGAACAGCAGGGACTTTTCACCCTTTTGTGAGTAGCTGCTCCTCATGAAAGAGTGAGGTTGTTCTCAGGTTGAGCTATATCTGATGGATAGCTTACTGCATGCAGCGTGTGGGATTTAGATTTCTGCATTTTTCCTTGGTAGGCTATGATACTGTGTAAGGCAGGAAGATGCAAAGTCATGAAAATTTACTAGCCCAGGGATAAAATCTGTCTGTTGTTCTTCCTTTATGGAAGCAGAGGATAATTCAAGGAAACAAAACAAATAAAAAAAAAACAAAAGAAAAACTTACCTAAGGCCAGTTTGTTATATATTTGACCACCAGTAAGTCTAAATTACAAAAATTCTCTGGTCTTGCCTTCTTGGTTACAAGAAAATTTTCCTTTCTTCCTGCACTTATCAAACTGACTGTGTTGTTTGATGTGACGGTAATTAATCTTCAGGTTCTTTCCTAAAGGAGAGGCTTAATGACTTAGCTAAAATAAATGTATAAGCATAACACATACAGGTGAAAAATTCATTACAAGTCCAAAAGGATCAGTTGATTGTACACACATACACAAACACACACTGTACATATTTTTGTTAAGTGAAATAACTCCACACAAGGAGAACAATAAATTTTTTGCATCAGTATAGAGAATGAATTGGCCAAAAAAAGATCACTAAGATAAGAAAAAAGGACATGCAGCAAGAAAAGAAAGAACTTTTGGTTAGGATGTTAGCCAGCAGCTTAGCACATCTGATCTGAACTCTTCTGATAGTCCCAGACTATCTATTGCCCTGTGATAAGACTTTTAGGGTTAGACTCAAAATAGTATTTTTGGTCAGCTGTTTTAGAAAAGGCCTTATTTTGGGCTTAACACAAAGCAACATTTCAGTGCGTTAAGTACAACTTGGATGAAACAGGTACATAAAAGTCAAGACATCAATATTAAAAAGTCCTGTCTTAAAGTATTTGCAGACATGAATCATCTATATCTGTATATAAATGCTGAAAAGGCACTAGCTTGTAATCTGATGCCAAGTGACACTGAATAGCTTTTATATATATTGGGTAGAGCTAGTCCCTTTGTAGTGCCTCTGCCTTGGAAAAAGGTAATTCATGTGGTAAAGAACACAGACAGGGAATGAACTGACAGATAAACAGGATAGACAATCAGGGGTCCGGTGCATGAGTTTGAGAGACAAATCTAAGTTTTATAGTGAAAATGCCTTAGGCATGAACTTAGGTTCATTTTACATAAGTTAGTCTCCTGGACGTCACATTTCTATTCTAAAATAATTTTTTGATTCCTCTTCAGTTCACAGAAGGATATGGGAGTCTCCATAAAACAGTTAATTCTATCTCAAAACAAGAATTAGGGTTCATCTAAAAGAGCTTTTCTCTTTCTATTTGGAGGAAGATTCAGATTTCCAGACTGCAGAACTCTAAAATAAGATTTCTGAAAGTAACTATCTCTATTTGAGTTAAATCTAAATTTGTATGTTTTTTACAAAGGAGATCTAGCTCTTTATTCATTGCCTTTATAGTGCAATATTCATTGCATTTATTCATATTCATTGAATATTCAATTCATTTATTCATGGAATTTAAGGGAAAGTTTTTTTTTTTTAAAAAATCAGACTGCTTAAGTGTTTTGGAGACAAGAATGAAATCAAAATAAAATATGCAATGGGGCACCAACATTCAAGTCTCACTGTATCTGAAATAAAGTATTGAATAATGAATTTCAGGTTAGTAGCAATGCTTATCTGCAGCTATGACTTCTGGAACTAGTTTAGGAGAGATGATAGTATTCAAACCTGTCCCCCTGTCCAATATTTTCCATTAGTGGGCTTAAGCTAAAATTAGTGTGATGATGCTCAGAAATTCTCTGTTTCCCAAACGAGATGTAAGAAAAGGCTTGCTTGTTTTCACGGTACTGGTTGCTGGAGAATACAGGCTATATCTTCTTACACATACTCTGTTTTGGTTTTTTTAAAATACATGATATTTGAAGCATATAAATTACACTGCAACAGAAAGAAAAACTACTTACTTTCCAGGTCATTTTGATGGGATTAGTTATCTAACTTTTAAAGTATGAGAAAAAGGTCTCCAGGACTAAGCTAATCATCCTTGGATCTTTTTCTAACCAATTGAGAGAAAAAGGTGCTTCAAGGTCATGATTTATCTCATCTTGAGGTATATAACTAAAAGTAGGTTAGGTCACTTATGCCCTTAAAATACTTGTTTCTTTCCACTGACTGTATAGACATCCAGGAGAGAATAGGTGACGTCCACAAGTGATAAATAGTTTCCTCCCTCAACTCTGTATTGCCCTTATTTCATTCAGATCAGAAAGAATCTGAGATATTTCTTTCATCCCTCTCTTCTGAACTTTCTGATTTTCTTTTAGAGTATAGAGCCACAGGAATGTAAAAGTAGCTACTTGATCCTAAGACCAATTTTCCACTTCTTTATTTGCTCCCCTTTCTAATATTACAATTTAGACAACATTACTGTTATAACTTATGAATATTCTCATTAGGCAAGGAAAAATAATTAAGTATCACTGCAAGAGTCCATGGGTTAATTTACAGGTTATCTAGCAAGTTAATCCTTTGTTAAAAAAGATGTTGTTGTGGTTTAACTCCAGCCAGCTACTAAGCACCACACAGCCGCTCGCTTGCTCCCCCCCGCAGTGGGATGGGGGAGAGAATCAGAAAAGTAAGAACACGTATGGGTTAAGATAAGAACAGTTTAATAATTGAAATAAAATATTATAATAATAATAATAATAATAATGACAATTGTAATTAAAAGGAAAATAACAAAGGAGAGAGAGAAATACAACCCAAGAAAGACAAGTGATGTAAATGAAAAACAATTGCTCACCACCAACCTACCAATGCCCAGTCTGTCCCCGAGCAGTGGCCGTGCTCTGGCCAACTCCCTCCAGTTTATATACTGAGCATGACGTCATATGCTATGGAATATCCCTTTAGCCAGTTGGGGTCAGCTGTCCTGGCTGTGCCCCCTCCCAGCTTCTTGTGTATCTCCAGCCTTCTCAGTCGGTAGAGCATGAGAAGCTGAAAAGTCCTTGACTTAGTGTAAGCACTACTTAGCAACAACTGAAACATGAGTGTGTTATCAACATTATTCTCATCCTAAATCCAAAACACAGCACTATACCAGCTACTAGGAAGAAAATTAACTCTATCCCAGCTGAAACCAGGACAATATTTTCTAAAGTCTCCTCCTTGAGAGAGACAACTTTTAAGGCTTAATAAAATTCCATTGTTACTTCTGTGACAATCCTTTCAGATTTCTTGCCAGCACAGAGACTGAAAAATTAGAGTGGATTCACATTTAAAATGGAACACTTAGTTAATCTAAGCAAACTGGACATACATAAATCCATGGGCCCTTATGAGAAGCACTCATGAGTGCTGAGGAAGCTGGCTGATGTCATTGCAAGGCCACTCTCAATAATCTTTGACTGATCATGGTGACTGGGAGAAGTGCCTGAGGACTGGAAGAAAGCAAATGTCACTCCTATCTGCAAGAAGGGGAATAACGAGGATCCAGAGAAATACAGGTCAGTCACCCTCACCTCGATCCCTGAGAAGCTGATGGAGCAGCTAATCCTGGAAACCATTTCCAGGCACATGAATGACAAGAAAATTATCAGGAGTAGTCAGCATGTATTCACCAAGGAGAAGTCATGCTTGACCAGCTTGATAAACTTCTATGATGAAATAACTGGCCTGGTAGATGAGAGGAGAGCGGTGGATATTGTCTACCCAGACTTCAGCAAGGCCTTTGACACTGTCTCCCGTAAGATTCTCACAGACAAGCTGTTGATATATGGGCTGGATGAGCAGACGGTGACGTAGATTGAAAACTGGCTGAATTGCCAGGCCCAGAGGTTGGTGATCAGCAGCATGAAGTCTGGTTGAAGGCCAGTAACTAGCAGTGTACCCCAGAGGTCTATGCGGGGTACAATCCTGTTCAACATCTTCATTAATGATCTGGATGTTGGAGCAGGGTGTACCCTCACAAAGTTTGCAGATGACACCAAACTGAGAGGAGTAGGTGATAGGCCAGAGGATCATGCTGTCATGCCAGAAGGACCTCAACAGGCTGGAGGAATGGGCTGTCAGGAACCTCATGCAGTTCAACAAAGGGAAGTGCAAAGTCCTGCACCTGGGGAGGAACAACCCCATGCACAGTACATGCTGGGGGCCACCCAGCTGGAAAACAGCTTGGCAGGAAAGGACCTAGGGGTCCTGGTAGACACCAAGTTGAACATGAGCCAGCAATGTGCCCCGGCAACAGAGGGCTAATGGTATCCTGGGCTGCATTAGACAAAGTATTGCCAGCAGGTTGAGGGAGTTGATTCTTCCCCTTTATTCAGCACTGGAAAGGCCACATCTGGAGTACTGTGTCAAGTTCTGAGCTCCCCACTACAACAGAAATATGGACATACTGGACAGAGTCCAGCAAAGGACCACTAAGGTGATGAAGGGGTTAGAGCACCTCTCATATGAGGAAAGGCTGAGAGAGCTGGGACTGTTCAGCGTAGAGAAGAGAAGGCTCAGGGGTATCTCATCAATGTATATAAATACCTGAAGGGAGGGTGCAAAGAAGATGGAACCAGTCTCTTTTCAGTGGTGCCCAGTGACAGGACGAGAGACAATGGGCACAAACTGAAATACAGGAGGTTCTTTCTGAACATCAGGAAACACTGTTTTTTACTCTGAGGGTGACTGAGCACTGGCACATGTTGCCCAGGGAGGTTGTGGAGTTGCCATCCTTGGAGACATTCAAAAGCCATCTGGACATGGTCCTGGGCAAATGACTCTAGGTGGCCCTGCTTGAGCAGGCAGGTTGGACCAGGTGACCTCCAGAGGTGTCTCCCAAACTCAATCATTCTGTGAACCTCAAAAGAGAATTCATATTTTGAACATACATGATTCTTAAAATCATCTTAAGATTTACAGTTCTGCCATCTTAATTCTCAGAACAGGTAAATAACTAGGAAAAAATATTTAAATAATATTTCCTCTGCTGACTCTCAAAAAGTAGAACATAACTACCTGAAGGGCATGGATTAATGAATATCAGAATTTCTAAGTTGTCTAGAAATTTTGTCTAATAAAGAATTTTTATATTAGTCTAGAACTAGCCTGCAACAGAATATTGCAAACAAAACAAAATTGTTTTGTATGCTTTTTGTGAAATCAATGATGAATCTGTAAAGATATGTAATTTTACATGTCAGGCTAAACCCTGGTAACATTCAAATTACTAATTACTTAACTCTATTCCTATCCTATCAGTAGCATGCTATTTATATATTGAGATGATTCTACATTTCATGATTTTGTGAAAACATAAAATAGCTAAATTCTTTACAAGATATGCACAATATTTTCCATGTTGAATTGAATCACAACTAAAATCTCTTTCTATATTAAAGCTTTATACGTAAATAATTGTATAAATATACAACTTTTGGAAAACCATCTCAGAATATTTACTTAATTAGAATAATAAATATTGATTTCAACATGCTCACTAAAATAAGTACAGTTATAATTGATCTTCTATTTTCCATTCCTACTGTTTTCATTAGTTTTAACAATGTAATATTGTATTAATTTCCAGGAACATTTAAAATGTCTTAATGCTTTCCAAATGGGAAAGGAAAAAAAAAAAAAAAAAAGTTCTCTAGTTTATCAACTCTTAACCTAACCTTAGGTAACTTGAAAGACTCCAAATGTACACGCCAGAACTTTTGTTGTTGCACTGAAAGCTGCCACACTGACTAATTCTCCTAGTCTCCTTTGAAAAAGTTTAAAATCTTGGTATCACATAGTGGCATAACAAAGCAATGGAATAGCAATTGACAGTTTAGGTTCATAAATCAGTAAACATTTTTAAATTTTGTATCCCATAAAATTACACAAAGATCTCATGTCATTACTTGGGGCAAACATACATAAGAAATTAGCTCAATATTGTGGTTTTTTAAATGTTTTAGCAACTGTAGTACCCTTAGAATTAACTCCCATACAACTTAATGAAAACAAGAAGGAAAATTAAAAATATGCAAAACAATATAGAAGTCGGTAACTCTCAATTCAATCATTTCAATAGAAATAATATATTTTTCTCCAAACAAATAGCTGTGACATTTAATTCCTTGACAAGAGAAAAAAAACTGACTTCCTCCTGATTTTTAATATTCATTGGGATAAGCCATACTAGCTGTTTGCCCAAGTCACCAGATGACAACATTGCACCTAGTGAACAGGTATGTGATTGTTCAACGATCCATTTTCAAACAGACATCTTAACTAGCTATTTTCAAACTAAGAAGCACTTTAGCATATGTTATTGTCACTATAGGCCAGACAGTTGCCTTGAATCAAAGTTGATAACTTACCCTGTAAGTGAACACACTGACCTATGTAGGTCAATCCTAAATTTTCCACTAGACTTAGTTTAAAGAGGTAGGTATCATGAAAAATCTCTGTACAGATGGAAGTGAGCTAATGAATCAATACATTTACAACTCCAATAAATAAGACACAAGCCTCAAGTAAAATAAGTTCCAATGGTTAATTCTTACAGAACACAGTTGCAAGCATCTTCAATTTAAACCATGACAACTGAGTAGAGATTAATTTGGAAGTTACCATAATGGCTTGATGAAGTTCGGCAGACTAGTCCTGCCAGCTGTTTTACCTCATTCTAATACAAAGTTTCTGGAATTCAATTTAAGGGGAAAAGGCTTTGTGAGTACACTGCAACTTGAGACTAGGACATGATGAAAAGGGCATGCTTATTCTTTGGGTTTGTTTGTTTATTCATTTTTTCCCATACTCAATAATGTAATTTTTTTTTTTTTAAAGTTAAATATCAAACTCAAATACCAGTATTTGCTACTGAAAATCACATAAACTTTTCTTCTGAAAAATCTTTCTTTAGAAGCTTACTTTAATTGATTTTTTTTTTTTCAGCAGATAGTGCTTCACCATACGGCAGCAGGCTTTTAAGTAATAAGTTGGCACTTAGAGAAGAAAGGGAAAAATATTGTTTATGGTTAACTTTAAATTACAGGTGCAGTTCCAGATAAAAGGCRTGTGTTCAAGTGCCAGCAAGGCACAGCACATTTAATTATATTACTTGCCATCTCAATGAAACAAACAAGGACTGATTATTCAGTTTTGACACATTTTAAACTGTGTTATTTTCCCTCATGTCCATGAAATTTCTTTAGTATCAAAGTGATGAAAGCTTATTAGACTTCTCTAAAAAACTCCAGGAAATGCTTTATTGTGCTACATCAGGGTATGGGTGTCCCAGGGAAAGGTATTTTATCAAAGCATTTAGATGAAACTGTTTTTTTAAAAGCTTGTTTGCATGAAAGTAACCTATTGTTTGTTTCAGTTGGTAGTTCTGCTTATGTCAGGGAATTAGAAGAGCTAGAATTACTTTGTGGATGTGAGTATTACTTCTAAATGCCACCTCAATGTGGGAAGGTCAGGCTGGCACAGAGGGTCAGGCTAAGACAAAGAGACTACCAGCCAATTTAATTTTCAGAAGTGCTTACCTGAAGCTCTACATTAATCTTTAGAGTTGGTCATATATCTAATTGTGCAAACCAAATCACAAGTTAGACAAGTTAATTAGAACATCCTGTGGGGGTTACTTTGGATACAAGTAAATGAATAATATAAAATACTTCTGAACACACAAGGGTGGATAAGATTTGGAAAAAATAGACTAAGATTGCAGAAATTAAGGGCGGAATTCAACTCCAGATTGTATACCCCTAAATTAAAATGTCTAGATGTGGTGTCTGTTGTTTATGAGTTTCAGCTGCTAGAATACTCAAAGAAAAACAAAACCACAATTCTTTGGTCTCATCATAGGGATCTCATGTCACTTGAGGCTCATTAGGGTAAACCACCTGGCTGTAAGCTGGCGATCCAGAAAGACACGAGTCTCCCTTAAGATCTGTATCAGACTGTTCAGCCTTAGGAAAGTGTTTCAGATACCTAGCCACTAGACATATTTTTAAGCAGTTATGTTTAACCCCTATTCAACATGGTTGATGGAATCTGGAGATCTAAATTGTCTTATGTTAAGTTTAATTGTTTACATTCCAATGCCTGTGATACTATGTTATTCCTTGATTAAAAATAAAAATTATTAAAGTAATTAATTAATAAAAAAATTAAAAGTATTAAATGTTTTTCATCACTAACAATGTTGATATGCTGCTATAAAAGCCCCACTTCAGAAAACTTAACAGGTCAATGTCAGAAATACAAATCCAAGTCATAGTCAGTGTATTACTTTATCCCTAAATTTTGTCTTTTGTCCTCACAACATGATATATTAATCATCTTCTATTTGTGGAGATGACATCTAATGGAAAAGTTCACAACCTCCCCCTTCCCCCTGCCCCCCCCCCCCCCAAAAAAAAAAAATCTATGGTGCTTGATAACATATATAAAAGTAATTCCAGTGAAAATTTATTTGTTGAGTAACCTATTTTCTCTCCTACAAATTACTACCAGAAGTCTTCAGTTTTATATTTGAAATAGTGGAGTGTTTTATAGTTATTGTTTCTTTCTGTTGCTATAAAAGCAAGAGAAGTTTAACAGCTTTCATGTTTCACAGAAACGGAAATAAAATATTTGTAAAGACAAGTGTAGATAGATAAATAGTAGTATTGGCTCTGAGCTGTAACATCTGTGTCACGATGTTTACTGCCACAAGTTAGGTATTTCCAGATGGAAACAACGTTGTCATTCATGAATTTTCCAGGGGAAAGAGTATGTAAGCTCTTGAAAAGAAGATAGCCACTTCAGTGGCTGCATAAAGAAAACTCCACAGTTTGGTTAAATAAAACCGGTTTGTTACCTGAAGAAAGCAAAATCAGCAGCTTCTTTATTGTCTTTTGTAGACTGAATAATGGAGCAATGACTCATGCCCAAGGTATCACACTGGTTTCAGAGAGATATGTTGGTATAAAAGCTAGAGTAATACAAGTGAATCAAGACTATATTTTAAAATACGTTGCAATCCTCGATTTATTAGACCCTATCAACAAAGCTGAATGAATAATCGCTTAACTTAACTTAAAGCTTGTTGTCTACCTAAGCTAGCAAGACATTGCTTTTTACCACAACAAGTATATCAGGGAGGGTAAATGGAAACTTATGAATATTGTTGATCTATGTTGATTTTGATTTTTCAGGCTTAACCAAAAATGGATTCACAGTGAGCATTTGGAAACATTTTTCCCTTCATCCTGCAGAGGAATTTGTCTGTTACTTCCTGTGTTTTATTTTTCCTTGAGAACAGGGATTTATCTGTTGCACAGGTTCAGGAAGTACCGTACAGAAGTAAAAATGAAAATGGTACCACTTTATTTCTGCAAAAAGAAATTTTTTTTTTCCCTTTCGTAACCCTTCCAATACACTTTCCACAGAAGATTTCCAAAGACACCCATCAGAGAAAGAAAGAAAGGACAAAAAATCCTACTTAATTTCAAAGAAATTAATATTCAGGAAATTAATCATTTTTTTTCCAGATGTGTAGTTCCAAAAGTATTGTGTTTCTTCCTTAATTTTCTCTGAAACGTTTACGTACACTTGCAGAAACACAAATGGTCGGTAGTGATTCTAACTGGAAGGCTATTGCACATCGAGGAGTTAGTGATCCACCCAACAGTTAACGTGAGTACGTGCAGGCCTGTGCTGTGCTGTGAACAGCACTTCACCTTCAGGCCTGTGTTGTGCTGAACATATTCCTTGGACGCTGGATAAACTTAGCCAGCTAATCGTAACAGATGGACTTGTAGGCAGTTCCCACTTGGCAATGACGTTACGCCACCTGCACGTCCTTCTCTTTATATTAATGTAAAGCAGCATGTTCTCATGTGAACATCCTTGTGCTTGACAGTAGAAATGATGAATAGAGTTGCTTTCTTCTAAGAGCATGCTATCAAAATTCTAAAGACCAAAAAAACAGGGAACCTCTCCATGGATAGGATCTGTGCCATGTGTTTTGCCCAAGTGGGAGGTCCATCCAATGCAGCACAATGTGTAAGGTTATGGAAGGGATGTAAGGTTATCTATACTCTTTTTTGTTTTTCATGTTAGCTCTAATAAATGGTATTTTGATCAATACCTTACAGTGTTTGAGTGCCTTTTTTATTGGGACTATCAGAAACACTTGCACAGGTGCATTACATCATCCAATTTAGGTATAGATCCACAATTTAGTAGATCATAGACCTTTATTTAGGATATTCTCATGAATAAATTTTTTGGGGATTTGCCTTTGGTTCTAAATCCTTAAATTTTGGCATTAAATATTCATTTTCAAGGTAAATATGTAGGAAAAGATTAAAGACCGTGAAAGTATACAATTTAAAATAATATAATACCAATATTTTATTTTGTCTTTAAACACTTCTGAAAAATAGATCATTAGCTTCACATCCAGGCACCAAAAAATATCTGAATAGTAATCGATACTAAGAGCTTTCAAGCTCCTTTGTTTTTATGTGTATTCTAATTATGTGAGAAAAACAAGAAGTTGTTTGCTTCTGTATTGATTTATCTGCCTCTATTTCAGAACCCTAAATGTTTAAAAGCACAAACACTGTTTATCTACTTTGGATCACATTTAAAATAACATCTGAGAGTGATCTTACTTTTTGACTCTTAACTCCAACTTGGAATCAGTAGGATTTAAGTGCATACTTAAATATCTTGTTATGGTCCTAAAAAGCACATGGTCAAATTATTTTATTTTCATTTAAAAAAAAAAAAAAAGATACCCCATGAGGCAAGATCTTTGAAATTTTCCCAATCTTTTTTACTACCCTTTCTGGTTACATGCAGTTCATTAATTTCACAACCTTGAATATTATAGAAAATATTTTATTTATTTCATTACAGCTAGTTCTAAATAAAGCATGAGAGACAAATGTTATATTAGCATCTCAGACTTCTTCATCGTTAGTGACTTCAGTTTACATTTTGCCTGCTACCTCTTTTCCATTGTGATAGGTTATATGATTACAATGCATGCTTGTTCGGGTTTTTTGTCTGCAATAGCAGTGGAAAAAGATTAAGATACTAATACAGATGCCCTACTTAAAACATTAAAACTAGTACTGAAGATATAAATACATGCAATCTAAGAAATTTAAGCCTCAAGTTTGCTAAATGGGAGAAAAGTCGGTTACATATTTATGTCTTTATGAAGAGAGATCTCACAACATTTTAATGTCCCTTCCACACACTTCTCTAATGGGGCATATGGTACAATTTCATGTCATATAAAAAGCAGAACTACTGTAGCATGTGCAAGCCAGCTGTTCATTTTCCTGACAGCTTGCACAAAGCCTACAAAGTTGAACTTTTTTTTTTCATTTCTCCACAAAGTTGGGTTTCTAAGATTGGAGCATTTTAACAGCTGATGCAAAGAAAACCAGCTGTTACTATGTATTTCAGAATGTTTCATTTCAATACATCCTTTTTGTTAGAAAATCATTTTGTTTGTGTCCTGTATTTAAATAAGCTTAATAAATACACTGGTTCATTTATAATTAGGAGTTCATCATGCAATCAGTCCAAAGCAAATGACCAAGATAAACCTTTAGGGATTATATAAAATTAAATCACATTAAATATTTTGATTATAAAAAAACCTCAGACCACACACACACAGACAAAAAATGTGTCCTCCCAGCACAACAGTAAGTAGTGGAGATGTCATATGAATGTTCTGAAAAAGGGTGACCATATATGAAATAATAATAATAACAACAATAAAGCTAGTATTGTACCTTCTAAAGACTTACTGGTGTGCAGTTCTTTACATGGTATGCTAAAACAGAAATGTTCTTAACAAAAAGATTGTACCTGTGTACTCTTAAGCTTGGCAGGTTAGGGACTGTACCTGCCTATATATTTGCTGTATGTGATTTGCCAGACAGTTTTTCGGCAGTGTGACCAACTGTGTGCACTCCATTAATCTGTCTTAGCCTTCAAAACTGGGTGGTCCCATCCCACTGCTTGTTGTAAACTGTCTCTGGCCAATACCCTATCATACTATGTGCAGGAGTTGTTCAGGAGAATGCTTTTTGGCATCGCCCAAAACTGTTACTGGGCATGATTTGAACAGTTTTGCAGTATAAATAGCCAAACTCCAGGGACAGGGAATATTCTGTTGCAATATTTAGTTTAGAAGGATGCCTTTTTCCAGATAAAAAACAACATTTGCCTTACAATAACACTCTGTTCCCATAGTTATAATCCTGTAACTCTTCACACAGTAGAAAGGGTTTATTCACTCCTTTCTCAAAGGCTTTTTGAGTAAATTCATCACATCTAATTTTTTTCAAGTCTATATTGAAGATATCTACACTTAGGCTTTCCTTTTAGTCAACAGGAAAAAATAGGCACTTTAGACCATGAGTCATCTGGCTTATTTTAGAGTCTACTTTAAAATTAAAGGTTAAGTGTGCCCTAAAAATACCTATTTGTTCTCTTCTGACTCTAAATAAAGACTAGATATTGAGCTCAAAAGTAGATGTCTACATTACAGACATTTAGACCAATTCCTCTCCAGACTCTAGACACATGAAAAACTTTTGAAAAAAAAACAGACAAGCCCTTCCCCCACCATTCTTTTAGGATTAGTAAATCTGTGTTAAATCCAGGTTTTTTGGTTTGTGTTTTTTTTTTGTTTTGGTTTTTTTTTGTTTTTTTTTTTAAGTCCCACTTTCAGCTGCCCTAAAATGAAGATATTTATTTGTATTAGTCAGGAATCTTGATAGACATATTGACATTTCATTATTGTGGCTATACATTTCTCTATTTTGGCACAATCTTGCCCTGTATCATGATATAAATATGCATTATAGTATATATCATACTATTTACTTAGGTTCTAGTGTTTAAATATATATTCAGTTGGAAGATTCAGTTTCTCAGAGATTATTCCTTTGACAAGTTTAGTGCACTAAGGTTATGGAATTCCCCTCATAATGAAAATAAAGAGGAAAAAAAGACTTCAAATAGCAGACAAGCAATCTTAATTTAATCTTTTTACTAATTATTAGCACCTATGTAGTTTACTTCTGTAAGTTAGGATGGGCCCTATTCACTAAGTTAACTGCAAATTTTCAATTGGATTTTGTAGTGTAGGATTTTAAACCCAATAGGTGTAAATATTTGAATCTCTAAACAAAAGTTAAATCATCAGAACTAGTCATGTAGTAGATTGCACGTACTGTAGAACAAAAATTTTCTGTGTATTTTCAAATCCATAAAAATACATACTTGGTTGCCTTAAGTGTAACATGGTTTTAGTTGAATTTATTTACAAAGTCTGAAGGAATAGGTAATGATTTCTTCAGGCTCCAAGTCAATATCTATGATTTATTCTGGCTACTAAAACATATTGCTTTCTGTGAGTCATCTTCAGCATATAAGAAGGCTCAGCTAATCGAGGAGACAGAACTAAAACAAATATTTTCAAATCTAAGCAATTCCAAGGACTTTCATTCAAAAAAGAAAGCTGAAAGAGCATATATGGATTTCCAGGCAGCACACAGAAGCTGAAAAACTTTAAAAATATTTCAATATCTGAAAAGCTCAGATGTAAACATGATAACATTGAGGAAGGTTTTCAAATATTAATAAAGGAAGAATAATAAATGCCTTAAAAATTTCTGTTAATGGTTCAAAATATTCTGATTTCTGTCAGAATTTTTCTCTCCCTAGTAGTCTTACTGAGAAATTGTAGAATTGATATTCAGTTTTTAATTAAATTTAATAACAATTTAATAGAGAAGTTTAAAAAAAAAATAGTTTTCAATAAGTTTGTTGTTTGGAAAAGTTAAAAAAACAAACCCTCAAAAAACTAGGTTATCTTTAATTTATTTATTGACTTAGAAATTAGTCCTGTTCATTACAACTTTTCCTCGGGTACAGTCTTAAAGGAAGTTAGTAAAGCTAATGTGTTGCTTAGTGTTGAACTAGTAATATAGCTACTTATGAGTAGAATGAAAATGACAAACAGAGAAAAAACACTCTTTTACATATATACCTGTCGTGGTTTAACCCCAGCCAGCAACTAAGCACCACACAGCCGCTCGCTTACTCCCCCCGGGGGGATGGGGGAGAGAATCGGAAGGGTAGAAGTGAGAAAACTCGTGGGTTGAGATAAAGACAGTTTAATAGGGAAAGCAAAAGCCGCGCACGCAAGCAAAGCAAAACAAGGAATTCATTCACTCCTTCCCATTGGCCGGCAGGTGTTCAGCCATCTCCAGGAAAGCAGGGCTCCATCACACGTAACGGTTACTTGGGAAGACAAACGCCATCACTCCAAACATCCCCCCCTTCCTTCTTCTTCCCCCAGCTTTTATATGCTGAGCATGATGTCACATGGTATGGAATACCCCATTGGCCAGTTGGGCTAGCTGTCCTGGCTATGCTCCCTCCCAGCTTCTTGTGCAACTGGCAGAGCATGGGAAGCTGAAAAGTCCTTGACTAGTAGATTCCTTAGCAACAACTAAAAACATCAGTGTGTTATCAACATTATTCTCATACTAAATCCAAAACATAGCACTATACCAACTACTAGGAAAAAAAAAAACTCTATCCCAGCTGAAACCAGGACAATATCTTAACTCTATATTGTAATGACCAGATGAGAACTCTCTGAAATCCAAATGCACAAGGCCTACAAGTGAGTACAAAGGTCTCCATTTTTGACAGGTAGTATTGTGAAACAGAGGTAGAACTGTTATTTATAACATGAAAAAGAATCTTGAAATATATATGTAGACTCTTCCTTGGAAAATTGAAAACAGCATAAACCATTTTTTTCTGCAAACAATAAAAGTATAGACTTGTGAACTCCAAATCAAGTGTGGAAAGGAGATTTTACATGAATGACAACCTCTGATTTGAAAGTCAGTTTGAGCAACTGCATTGGCAGATGAAATTTTCCTGTGAGAAATTGCAATAATTAGGCCACAAAAATAACTTCTGAAGAGGCAGTACTTATATAAATAGTATTCAACAGAATGAGAGTTATAGGAATTATGACTTCGGGTCTATGCATGCACACAGTGGGAACTATTAAACAATCATTGTCTGAGATTTGTTGTTGCTAGTTTCTTGAAGAAAACCTAGACTAATGACATTCAGAATGTGAAGAAATAAAAGGATAAAAAAAATCATAAAGCATGAGTCACATTTGCATTCAACTTATTTAATATCAGATTCTAAGTAAGTATATAGGATTATGGTAAGCAACAAAACATGTAAAATATATTTTGGTGTTTTAATATGCATTATCTATAATTTTACATGAAATGCAATTAAAAGGTATAAAAATATATAAAATTGAGGAGCATGTTAACAAAAAGAATTTTGATACTGCTTTTCACACAAACATATAATTGTTTAGATTTTTTTTTTTTTTTTTTTAAATACATTCTTGTCAGTCTTTAAGACAGGCTGGTGTGTAAAAACTTGCTATTGTGACTCTGTAATGGAATGGAATTTCAATAGAATTTCTTCCAATGGAATTTCAACAGCAGTTTGTTGGCTTTGCAGCTCATTTATGCACACTCTTGGATTTCAGCTGTGCATATTTAAACACTTGCACTATTTTTCTGGTAGGTTTTGGTTTTTTTTTCCCCAAATGACATTGACATTAAGACCATCTGTCAAGTTGTGAAGTGAATGATACTTTAGTTGAGAATGATATCTTTGATAATATATGTATATACCATCTATTCAATAAAAGTAGAAAAAAATAGATTGCGTTTAAAAATAATAACTATCTATTATTTAGAAAGTGTCCTGGTTTCGGCTGGGATAGAGTTAATTTTCTTCCTAGTAGCTGGTATAGTGCTGTGTTTTGGATTTAGTATGAGAATAATGTTGATAACACACTGATGTTTTAGTTGTTGCTAAGTAGTCTACTAGTCAAGGACTTTTCAGCTTCCCATGCTCTGCCAGGTGCACAAGAAGCTGGGAGGGAGCATAGCCAAGACAGCTAGCCCAACTGGCCAATGGGGTATTCCATACCATGTGATGTCATGCTCAGCATATAAAGCTGGGGGAAGAAGAAGGAAGGGGGGACATTTGGAGTGATGGTGTTTGTCTTCCCAAGTAACCGTTACGCGTGATGGAGCCCTGCTTTCCTAGCGATGGCTGAACACCTGCCTGCCGATGGGAAGTAGTGAAGGAATTCCTTGTTTTGCTTTGCTGGCGTGCGCGGCTTTTGCTTTCCCTATTAAACTGTCTTTATCTCAACCCATGAGTTTTCTCACTTTTACCCTTCCGATTCTCTTCCCCATCCCCCCAGGGGGGAGTGAGCGAGCGGCTGTGTGGTGCTTAGTTGCTGGCTGGGGTTAAACCATGACAGAAGGTTCTATGGCTTAATTTTTTTTTGTTTTTTTCTGGGGATTTTTTTGTTTGTTTTTGTTGTTGGGTTGTTTTTTTTTTATCTATGTCTTGGAACATACATTATCTGAAGAAGCAATAACTTTAATATTATGTCCCTTCTATATTTCAATAGCTAAATATTAATGATTAATGCTTCAGAGATGCTATACAATGAGAAAGATCTTTAGTTAATGCCCTTCTACTCTGTTCTGGTGAGACCCCATCTGGAGTACTGCGTCCAGCTCTGGAGCCCGCAGCATAAGAAAGACACGGACCTGTTGGAGCAGGTCCAGAGGAGGGCCACAAAAATGATCAGGGGGATGGAACACCTCTCCTGTGAAGAAAGGCTGAGAGAGTTGGGGTTGTTCAGCCTGGAGAAGAGAAGGCTTCGGGGAGACCTTGTTACAGCCTATCAGTATGTAAAGGGGGGGCTTATAAAAAAGATGGGGACAGACCTTTTAGCAGGGCCCGTTGCAGTAGGACAAGGGGGAATGGCTTTAAACTAAAAGAGGGTAGATTTAGTCTAGAGAGAAAGAGGAAATTTTTTACTCTGAGGGTGGTGAAACACTGGCACAGGTTGCCCAGAGAGGTGGTAGATGCCCCACCCCTGGAAACATTCAAGGTCAGGTTGGACGGGGCTCTGAGCAAGCTGATCTAGTTGAAGATTGTCCCTGCTCATCCTGCATTGGACTAGATGACCTTTAAAGGTCCCTTCCAACCCAAACCATTCTATGATTCTATGATTCTAATGCAGATCAAAGTAACTGTGTCAGCTTGAGTAAAGCACATCAAAATGAACATTTTGAGGTCTAACTCATTATCTATAAACTATAATTAGGTTTCCAGATAAATAAATAATTAAATAATAGCATTTGATTTTAGTATTAGATATCTGTGCTTCATTTATATATCTACTAACTGAGTTCTATGAAGCAAACTTGTAAAATTCCCTAAAACCCAGAACATTTAAACCATCACATCACTGCTGTCATATAGCAGCTGCAAGAAAGGAATTACATGACACAGATATGTAAAGAACTGAGACAATTTGTAGCTAAAAGCAAATGGTAAATAATACTATTAATGCAACCGTGTACTTTATTCAGCTATACGAYCTGAACTAGTGACTTCCAAAGATGAAAGGATTTTTCTTCAAGAGACAAGTTTAATAACACATCCATATTTTTATACTAGTGCATGCTGGCTCCATCTGACTATGTTCTCAGGCTTCTTAAAAATGAAGAATAAAACTACAAGGAAGGCATGGAATGAGAAGGTGGCAAGCATGTGCTTTTAGACCAGAATGCTTGGAAACATACCCAGGTTTAGTAATATCTATAGAGAATCATACCTTAAGGAAATATATTACATGAAACAATGTTCAATATGCTTTTTCTGAATCATAGATAGAATATCAGTCATGAACAACAATTTGATTCCAAGATAAAAAAAAATTATGTCTCAACAATCTTCTTACTTGACTTTGATTTGAACTTTAGAACTATACATTGAAAATGACATCTATAGTAGATCCAGATATTTTATGGCATTGGCTAAGTGTTTCAAAAAACACTGGTGATTTGTGTTCACTGATACATTAAACACTGTCAATTTTCTGCTAAGATTATACTGGAACTAGAGCTATAAAGACGTGCACAGACAACAAAAAAAAAGTATTGGTACTGTATAACCCACACCTCAGTATATTATATTAATGAAACATTTAAATTCTAACTCATTCTTACAAAATTTTAGAAGTTTCAGAACTGAGATTCTTTACTCCTGTATATATATTTTACAAATCCACACATTAGCTACTGCTATAAAAAGGAATGGAATTTTATGAGGAGTGAAATACTTGCACTTATAGAAGAATCTCATGGCACTGTGGTTCATGGTGCAATATGATGGTCCCCTAGGTCATATGCTTTCTTCTTAGTATCATCATTCCAAGATTTATTGACTTGGTCATTTTAGAACTAAGAAAAGAGATTAGTGCTCTGAACAGCAGTTTGATTTGGACTGAAACAACATTATAAAAAAATTCTATTAACCCGAAACCCTGCTTTCTCTATTTTCCTCAGCTCTGATTAACTGCTTAGTAATATAAGACCAATTTTTAAAACCAAGTAGACAATGTCATAAAAAGAATTTCAGGATTGCTACTTTTTCTTTGTCCTCTTGCCACAGAATGCAGGATGCATCAGGCTTAACTTTCAGCCTTTCCTTAGATCCCCATATTTATGGGAATCAGGAACAGGTTCAGAAATCTGTTCCAAGGAGTGGGATGGGGACAATTYTGAGTGCTAGGAAAGTACTGATGAGCAGAGTTTGCTTTCTTGTGTTAGGAGGTGATACTTAGGTCTGAATGTAGAGGAACTGTGGAGCTGGGATGAAAATGGGATTCAACAGGGCCTGAGAGGAAAAAGAACTAAGTCTTTTTAAAAAATAGTATCTCTGTGGGATGCACTTTGAAAGTGTCTATCGTCTTCTGAGCCAGAAATCAGCACAGGATTCAGTGTTCATAAACCTGTCCTCAAGCATCCTGTTAGCACTGAAGTGCACACTTACTAAATATAACTAATAACTTTGACTTGGAGCTGTGGGCATGCACTCAAACAGGGGTTGGGGTGTGTGTGTGGTGGGGTGGCTGGCTTTGGACAAAAACAGAGAATCTGATCTCGATATACAGTGTAACTGTATATGCATCCAAATGCACCCCAAGTTACCCAAAACACCTGTAATGACAATACCTATGGAGATGTTTTGGCTACTGTAATCTAAATATCTATTAAGTGAAAATATGTCAAATAAATCACATTTAAGGAGTGTGGCAAGAAGATGAAATAAAAAGGTAATAACCCATTTTTATTACAGAAGGGAAAAAAAAATCTCTATTAATAGTTAAATGAATGGATAAGTCCTGTTGGGTTTAGCTACTATAGAATTAGGGATATCTATTACAAGTGAAAAATGTAGGTTATAGCTTGGAGTAATCCAACATGTCAAGCAAGTCTAATGTCCACTTCACCATTCAGTAGGCATTCAGCGGACTGCAAAGAATGATTTCTCAACTTGAAGTTCATGAAGAAAAACTGCATATTGCCCACAGAACAGATATTAAGGTTACCAAACACATGGACAATTAAGATAGCTTGGATGCACAGACCCTCATCAAAACACGTAATACAGAAATAAGTGGAGAAAAAATAGCACTCAAAGCATCAAATGAAAAATTAATTATGTTCATGCTGAATTAGTTGAATGATACTGATAAATAAGGGATTTTTGTCAGCAAAAACATTCCTGTTTATTTATAGACATACAGGTTGGCTAGAGGCATAAACTCAACATCCAGCACTTGACGCTGGTATTTATGCTGACACTGTAGGTGCTTATTCTGTGGAAATGAACAGAAGTGATAGTTCTGCAGACATTGACATGAATATTACAGCTGAATTAATATATCTTCTTGAAATTGCTAGCAGTTACACAGTGTGAGTTTAGATGTATTTTTTTTCCAAAGAAAATTAAGAAAAGGCACTTGTGATAAACATGTATTCAATTATCCCCGAACAGACTAATGTAGTAATTCAAGCTGTATCAAGATACTTTCCTGCATGTGAGTCCTCTTTTTATATGCCACTTACAGTGTTCGATGTGTTGTTTTAAAATGTTTTCCAGCATGTCTACATTTACCAAAAAAACCCTAATATCTATTGGTGTGAATTCAAATTTCCTCACTTCTGTGATCCATCCTTAAGATTCTTAAATGCCAAGGAACTTTTTTTTCAGCTAAGGATTGTAAAAAGTGCTATAAGAATGTTGGTATTCCTGACAAATTTTGCTGAAAGTCCAAGGTATTCCTGATGAATTGTGCTGAAAGTCCAATAAGTTATGTTAAGCATTTTACATTATCCTAGCCTCTGTTGGTTAAATATTTTTTGTACTGCTGCATGACACTGCACTGTAACATGCATTTACGTGACTTTTTCCTGTTTCTGAGCCTCACAGAATGAAGTCCACCTGATACTCAGAAAAAAAAAGGAAAAAAAAMCCCACAACCCACAACTCTAAAATATCATATAACTCTAAAATATCATATTTACTGGAAGTACTATATGAAGGGAAGGAGAAAATGTGAAGAAAGAAGGCCTTTATCTCAAGAGCCATATTTGCATATAGGTCACCATAAACTATCTCCCTACTATCTATATAACCCCCATTTTTGCCATGCCCTCCTGAGATCCTTCTGCTGCCTAGTATGGAATCAGAAATACCATACACTACAGTGATTTATTTCCCTTAGTGTTAAAGAATGAATCAGTAGACATGACGTTAGCAAAAGACGTAACTTTTTGCTATCATATCATTTTGCTATCATATATCATTGTTTCCTAATCCTGCAAAACCCTATAACACCATTTTCCAGTCTCATACTGTAAAAATGTTATCTAGTTAATACATATGAAGGATGGTATCAGTCAATCTGATTTGTATGTCCCTGTCCTGGTTTTGGCTGGGATAGAGTTAATTTTCTTCCTAGTAGTTGGTATAGTGCCATGTTTGGGATTTAGTATGAGAATGTTGATAACACACTGATGGTTTAGTTGTTGCTAAGTAGTGCTTACACTGGTCAAGGACTTTTTAGCTTCCCATGCTCTACCAGGTGCACAAGAAGCTGGGAGGGAGCATAGCCAGGACAGCTAACCCAACTGGCCAATGGGGTATTCCATACCATGTGACGTCATGCTCAGCATATAAAGCTGGGGGAAGAAGAAGGAAGGGAGGGACGTTGGGAGTGATGGCGTTTGTCTTCCCAAGTCACCGTTAGGCATGATGGAGCCCTGCTTTCCTGGCGATGGCTGAACACCTGCCTGCCGATGGGAAATAGTGAACGAATTCCTTGTTTTGCTTTGCTGGCGTGAGTGGCTTTTGCTTTCCCTATTAAACTGTCTTTATCTCAAGCCACGAGTTTTCTCACTTTTACTCTTCCGATTCTCTCCCCTATCTGACAGGCGGGGAGTGAGTGAGTGGCTGTGTGATGCTTAGTTCCTGGCTGGGGTTAAACCATGACAGTCCCTTACACATTTGGGTCATCATCCAAATAAAATGTTTAGGATTTTTTTCCATTTAGAAGAGAGCTGTGGTGTAGTCTGAAAAAAAAAAAAAAAACAATTTGAATAATCGGTGAGAACTCCAGAAGGCACCATAGTGCATATCAGCTTGTAAAGGCTGTTGTATTCTTAAATGTTTTTATACCCAGTAGAGGTAAACAGTATTTTCAAGGTCTCCAGAAGAACATGTTGTTTGTTCTGTTAGGAGTATTTCAGAGGCATCAAGCTCTGTTCACTGACTGTGAAAGGCATTTAGGAATTTAGGAAGATTGTCTCACTTGACACCTGTAGTTCAGATCCCACAAAGTAGGAAGTCTGGATCTCTTCCCAGGTGACTCAGTATGACCAGTTCTGCACTGTGAAGGACTTTAAGACCCTTGCCACAGAGAAGTAGAATAAAATAATAGAATAGAAAAAATAATAGAATAATTTTTTCCAGAAAAATGCTACTGCAAGCAACAGAACTATCTTCTACCTAGAAGATCTGTTATTTCCTGTCAGATATGGTTGTTCTGATGTTGCCATTACATTATTAATTAAACTCTTATCAATTTTGAAAATAAATATTATGGGTAGCTATATTTAAAGAGAAAGATCATATGCTTCAAGTTCATATGCTTTCAGCTTAAAATTTTGTTTTAGTTCACAGCACAGAGAATTGTAGTGTCCTGTGCATATTTTACTTATATGCTAAACCATGTTTTTTTCAATCTTATAAATTTACTGGATTACTTCTACCAAAACTCTGTGTATACCTAGGATGAATAGCAGATCTAGGAACACTTGCTGATGTTTTAAAAGCTAGGGATGTAACACTAAGACATATAGCTTTAATTTATCTTCAAGACCATATGTTTGATGTTATATTGACAGTTATTGACAGTTTGCTTTTTGGTAACACACAAAAAATTACCACAAAGGAGGTAATGTAATTGTTTTGTTCCAGTACATTAAACTTTGTATGAAGTTACTGTGATAGAACAGTAAATGGAAATCAAGATAATTTGACTTCCTTTATATCAGGTGTATAAGTAAAGGATGATGCCTCTTAGATTTTAAATGTCATTGATTTTCATTAGCCACTTTCTGGGAGTTGTTGGAACCCTGGTATTCCCTGTAGTGAGATTCCGGTGTTCTAGATCTGGGCATATAACCCCAAATGTTCACCAATCCCCTCACTGTATGTGAATGAAAGAGAAAGACATCCTGCACTTTTTGAATGTTCCTCCCCATCTTGTAGAGAAAAATACCTGTGTTGAGAATACTGAGAAATGTATTTTACTTTGACTAGCAGGTGTGTAAGGGATAAAATAAGAAGATTAAGTACTTAAGAATATTCAAAATGTATTCTATTCACAAATTTTATTCAATATATACATGTGCTAATGTAAATTTATCTAAAGCGGAGCCTTAATATATTATTCAAAATTTTAGTAGCCAAAGAGGGAAACAAAAAGTTCTGTTTCTAGAGTCTTATGGTTACAATTCTGGTGTCAGAATGTTTTGAAAAACACAGATTTTTAAGTTTTCCTTGTAGGTAAGCAGAAAATATTATTCAACTCTAATAATAAAAAGAAAGTATTCCCAGTTAACTGACCTGCTATTTTGTCATGTGTATATGAGCTATTATTTTTATATTAATATTATATTTTATTATTTTAGTATTTATTTATTTATAGTATTTTTATTTTTATAATATATAATTATTTATATTATTGTTTATTATTTTATTAGAGCTCTTGCACTCACAGAAGAATGTCCTTAAAGAACTGCCAGCTCTATTCAGCTCCTTTATCCCTGAGGGCCGTTTCCCAGAGGGTCCCATACACCAATTCCTTAAACAACTGAAAGTTGGCTCTCCTAAAATTCAGGGTCTTGACTTTGTTCTTCACCTGGCCCATATCACTCAAGTTTGTGAATTCACCAGGGCATGATCACTGTAGCCCAGGCTGTCACCAATCTTGACCTCTCTAATTAGTCCATCTGTGTTGGTAAGCAACAGGCCCAGAAATCCTTCTCTTCTGGTGGGGCTCTCTATCACCTGGGTTAAGAAATTATACTCAATGCACTCCAAGAGTCTGCTGGGCTGCTTACAGCTTGCTGTGGTGCTTTTCCAGCAGATGTCAGGGTGATTGAAGTCCCCCAGCATGATCAGAGCCTGTGAGCATGATGCTTCTTGTAGCTGAAGTAAGAACGCTTCATCTATGGGCTCCCCTTGGTTGGGCAGCCTGAAGCAAACACTCGCCATGAGGTTTCCTTTGTTGGCTTGGCCCCTAATTTTCACCTGTAAGCTCTCAACCTGTTCATTACTATTTTTCAAAGACCACTCTGTGCAGTCCATCCATTTTTTTACAAAGAGGGCAACCCCCCCACCCCTCCTTCCTTAGCTGTCCCTTCTGAACAGTTTATAGCTGTCAATTGCAGTGCTTCAGTCATGTGATTCATCCTACCACGTTTCACTGATAGCAACTGGATCGTATCTTTCTAGCTGCACAGTGGCTTCCAACTCCTCCTGTTTGATACTCATGCTGCATGCGTTGGTATAGAGATACTACAGCTGGGCTACTGACTGTGTCACCTTTTTAGAGGAACATGCCCTAATTGGAACATGCCCTAATTGGTGCCTAATATGGCAGAGGAGCTTGCCAATCCACTCTCCATCATTGATTAGCAGTCCTGGTTAATGGGGGAGGTCCCGGACGACTGGAGGCTTGCCAATGTGACGCCCATCTACAAGAAGGGCTGGAAGGAGGACCCAGGGAACTACAGGCCTGTCAGCCTGACCTCGGTGCCAGGGAAGRTTATGGAGCSGKTCATCTTGRGGGYGCTCACAAGCCATGTGMGGGACAACCAGGGGATCAGGCCCAGCCAGCACRGRTTCATGAAAGGCAGGTCCTGCTTGACYAACCTGRTCTCCTTCTAKGACCAGGTGACCWGCCTAGTGGATGAGGGAAAGGCTGTGGATGTGGTCTACCTGGACTTCAGTAAAGCCTTCGACACTGTCTCCCACAGCATTCTAGAGAAGCTGGCGGCTCACGGCCTAGACAGGTGTACTCTTCGCTGGGTGAAAAACTGGCTGGACGGCCAGGCCCAGAGAGTTGTGGTGAATGGAGTGAAATCCAGTTGGTGGCCGGTCACGAGCGGTGTTCCCCAGGGCTCAATTTTGGGGCTGGTCTTGTTCAATATCTTTATCAATGATCTGGATGAGGGGATTGAGTGCTCCCTCAGTAAGTTTGCAGATGACATCAAGTTGGGCGGGAGTGTTGATCTGCTCGAGGGTAGGAAGGCTCTGCAGAGGGACCTGAACAGGCTGGATCGATGGGCTGAGGCCAACTGCATGAGGCTCAACAAGGCCAAGTGCCGGGTCCTGCACTTTGGCCACAACAACCCCATGCAAGGCTACAGGCTGGGGGAAGAGTGGCTGGAAAGCTGACTGTTGGAAAAGGACCTGGGGGTGCTGGTTGACAGCCGGCTGAGTATGAGCCGACAGTGTGCCCAGGTGGCCAAGAAGGCCAATGGCATCCTGGCCTGTATCAGAAATAGTGTGGCCAGCAGGAGTAGGGAAGTGATCGTGYCCCTGTACTTGGCACTGGTGAGGCTGCACCTCGAATACTGTGTTCAGTTTTGGGCCCCTCACTACAAGAAGGACATTGAGGTGCTGGAGTGTGTCCAGAGAAGGGCAACGAAGCTGGTGAAGGGTCTGGAGAGCAAGTCTTATGAGGAACGGCTGAGGGAACTGGGACTGTTCAGTCTGGAGAAGAGGAGGCTGAGGGGAGACCTTCTCGCGCTCTACAACTACCTGAAAGGAGGTTGTAGCGAGGTGGGTGTCAGTCTCTTCTCCCAAGTAACTAGCGATAGGATGAGAGGAAATGGCCTCAAGTTGTGCCAGGGGAGGTTTAGATTGGACATTAGGAAAAATTTCTTTACTGAAAGGGTTGTCAAGCTTTGGAACAGGCTGCCCAGGGAAGCGGTTGAGTCACCATCCCTGGAGGTATTTAAAAGACATGTAGATGAAGTGCTTAGGGACATGGTTTAGTGGGCATGGTGGTGTTGGGTTGATGGTTGGACTTGATGATCTTAGAGTTCTTTTCCAACCTTAATGATTCTATGATTCTGTGATTCTAATTCCTTTGAGGCATTTCACAATTGTTTTTCTTGTTGATTCCCAATACATCAGCAGTCCCTGGCTCTTCTCTGTTACTCAAAACTCCATCCCCTCCCCCTGCCAAAACTAGTTTAAGCTCTCCTTATAAGTCTGGCCAGCTTGTACCTAATGTCCATTTTGAGTTTCTCTCCTAAGTCCCTTCTTCCAAAGGAAGCACTTTTCATTTTTCTCCACAAGCAAACTAAACAAAGAAATAGTAATACTTATTTCTTTCATATAATACCTCACAGGTTAGAGAACTCATTAAAAATGGAGGCGATCTGCTAAATCTTTTCTCATCTTAAAGCTCACCCTTCTTAGCACCATACTTTAAATACTAGTCCACAGACCACTCTAGGTAAAACAAGGTAGGATGAAAAGCCTCAGTCTTTCCCATTGAAGTAATTGTACTTCACATCTATGACAAAGATTGAAAAAAAGTCCGTGGAAAGAAAGTCAGAGTGAGACTCTTCAACCTTATGTTCAGGATATTCACCTGGTCAAAGAAGTCTGTCTTCCTGGACTACTCTTAAACAAACAGTTTGTTCTACCAATTTTTTGTTTGTTTGTTTATGTTTTATGCTTGATAGATATTGAATTAAATACACATACTCACTCCAAAGATTTCCTTTCCCTCTAGTGAGTGCCTTAAGAACTAGACAAGTAAGTTAGGACAAGTGAAACATTAAAGGAAAATTTTTCCATTAATATCTTATCCTATCTGATGCTTGGTATACAAGGCATATGCACATACAGGTTTGTATTCCCTCAGGCAGAGCTGCAATTCATTTCTATGATAGTTTAAATGAATCTAATTTTAGTTGAAGTACTGACATGGTCAATCACCAGTTGCAGCTGAAAGCTATGACTAACAGCTGGAAGTGTATATGAGCAACTTTCTGAGCTGACTCCTAGCCAGTATTTTTTAGAGAAGAGTTCTAAGGTACACCCTTTATAGTCTCAAACCAACAACAGTACAGTCAGTCTCATGGTCTGTTTGCACATGGGACCTCCTTAACTCTGTCTCTTGAGTTTTCCCATGTTGGCCAGAGTGTTCTGTGTGCACTCGGGGAGTTAGACCTCACGTGTGGCATCAACACTGGACTAGAGCGACTACAAGTAGGCTCTATTTCCTCTTGTGTAAATGACATTATCTACATAATGTTTAATTCCTTTTTAAGAAGAATTAGCTAAATAATATGTATGTATTTTTTAAATATACCAGATTAGATTGGCTAGTGACTAAAATGTAATATTTTCTCAATTCAATACTGCCATTTTTCTTCAACATACTTCATGTAAATTTATACATATCTGCAGACCTACTAAATATGTTTTGCATTTTTGCTGCCTTTGGAAAGACTTCTTCCTTCTTTCTTTAACATTCCTTTTTTTCTAAGAAAAAGAAGCTCTGAGATTTAAAAGGCTTCCCTCAGTGAGTAGATAAGGGTAAGTAATCGTGCCATAGGCAGAAGCAAACCTTTGGTTCCTAGAGGCGTAGCACTGGATGGGATTTGTTTGACATCTAGTTATTTTATAAACAGAGTAGAACAGAGTGTAAGTTCAAATGTGTTCATCATCATGACTTCTAATGTATAAGTGTCTAATTAATCAAATGCTAAAATATAGTGCTTTCTGTTCATGATCATAAAATGTGCTCGACTAGTTCTAACATTTTGATCCCAGCTTTTTTTCTAACTCAATTTTTCTATTGACATCATTACTTTCTCAAATGTGACTTGATAAAATAAAATATTATTGATGTTGTAGGTCTGCAAAATGCGTCAGATAAAAGTTGCTGTTTGACATCCACCTCTGATGCAATTATCTTCCAATGAACGCACCAAGCCAGAAATACAGGCGTCCGTCACCCATCAGATCAATCTGTGTCAATCCACATATTTCCTATTAAGTTTTTAATCTGTGTTTCTTTGTTTAAGGTTACATTCATTTTACCATTTTAGAAATACAGGTTGAAGTCTTGAAATTGAATCCATGGCGGTTGTACTACAGTTGTTTCTCTTGGAAATTTGCTTTTCAGTTATCTTTTAGTGCTTCACAGGAGACCGAGGTTGTTTAAGCTCATATCTTTCTGAATTGCAAGACACCCAACCTTTCTCACTTTCATCTGTGTGACTCTAACTGAAATAAACCTTTATATATATGTTTTTCCACAGCTGCTATCTGCACTGACTTTTCTTTTATTTGATATGATTTATTTCTCCCAGTCCTTGAGGCTTCTAACAATGTTTGAGTCATGATTCAGACTGTCAAAAGTGGTGGTATACTGTCTACTAATTACTGTCTCTGCTGCCATTCACTTCAGTGACCAAAGAAATCTTCAGAATAAATTCAGCTTCCATATAATATCCCAAAATAATAATTTATATCCAGATCTGGTCAAATGACAGGGATTTTGTGGAAGAAGCTTTCCTTTTTTTTATTTAAAGTGAAATTGAAAATTTATTTTTCTAGAAACATATTTGGTAGATTATGTGTTCAAAAAGTCTTGTCTCCACACCCACAAAGGAACACAGAGAGACCATGGCAAACGAGGAGCCCCAAAAATACTTTGTCCGGCTATTCCCAAACCCATCACAGGGGCCATCAGCCCATCAAAGGCTCATATTCACAAGCCCAGAGGAGCACAGGAAGGCACAATGGCAGACAGGAACCCAAATTAAGGACTCAGAGGAAGGGACACCCACCCAGCCTCCCAGGGCAGTCCCAGGAGATCCTCAGCCCCAGTGTCCAAGCGTGAAACCCATCAGGAAGAGTCAAGGGGAAAGGTTCTCCAGAATACCTTCCAGACTAATGGGGGTTGCTGCCTAGGGGTGTGGGACCCATTATAAGATGCAGGGGAAGAGCATTTTGGGATTGCACAGGACTCATTATGGGTTTAGGGGAGGAACCAAAGGCAGGAAAAGGGAGGGGTTTAGATGATTTGCAGAGGAACAATTGTGGGAAAAAGAGGCATAAGGGAATAAAGGTTCATGTGCAAGCAGGATCTGGTCAGTGTGCTTGTCTGTCTATGCCCTGTACCTGATCAGCACCATCTGTCCTGTCTTCATGTTAAATTCCTTTCTAACTCTTCCCTGGGTGAGGGCTCTCTGTCCTGTGTGTACGGAGGGGTGAATCATACCATGGGCTGGAGGTGGTTTAGCCTTTTTGAACTCCACCTTCAGCTGTCTTCCGTTAAGGGGCTCTCATCCATGTGCATGTGTGTGTAGGGAGTCTGTGTTGCCAGCAACCGGAGGGAGTGCGGGTGTGCGAGCGAGTGTGTGATCATAAGTGAAGATCAAGCCGAACCAGCCAGCGAGCAGGTGAAGTGACCTGGGAGTATGTATGTCCCTAGGGGCCAGCTCTGGGTGTGAGAGCACCTGTGCGTCTCTAAGGGTAAGAGCACGGCGGGGCTGGTTATGGGACTGGGGGTGTCCTGGCCAGCTTGGGGCAGCGGGGGGAGAAGGAGTGCATGTGAGTGAGGGGGTCTGTACTCAGCTGGAGTGGGGCTGTGGCTTTGGAGGCTCCTATGTTCAGGTGGCAGCAACTGGGCAGACTGAGTGTCTGAGCCCAGCTGCTGGAGGGGTCCACAGTGTACATATGTACATGCATACATACATACATATAAATGTATATTCTCACCAGTAGACCACCATCCTGCTCAGCCAAAAGGGAGCAGGATGAGGCCATTGGCGCTGTCTGTGTTCATGTGAGTGCTCTGAATGACTCTCTGTGATCTGAGGCTGCCGCCCATGTATGTATGTATGTAGGTACATATGTGGGGGGTGTGTGTGCACGCTCTGTGCTTGCGCCTGCTGGGAATTTTCAGCCTCACTGCAGATTGGACCTGGGGGTATGGAGCTGCAGCAGCCTCATCTCTCTCGGGTTGTTGGATCCTGAATGATATATTTTCCTCTAACAATATTAAGCATTCAAATTTGGATTTCAAAGTATTATTTTAACTTTTTGTCATTTTTAATACAGTATTTTATTTTTCTGTATTTCATCATCTGTAAGAAATTTTTCATCTGTCCTACTACTGACATTTTATTTTATTATCTTATTCTAGACATTAAGGATTGCTGTAATTTAAACATTTAATCTTCCATTTTGATAGAATCACTGACTGCTGGCTATTCAAAATGTTTTAATAGATAAACTAAAAGAAATACAATGTGAAAGCACTCTATTATACTTTGACAGTAACAAACAGCAGAACTGCAGAATGTAATAGCAATATTGCAGTTTTGTGAAATAATGTGTAATGACATAAAAATAAAAATAATTCCAAAATAAATTTTAAGAATTAAAAGGTAGAAAACAAACAAACAAAAATAATCCCTGAACTGTTTTTCATAAAACAGTATTAATTACATTTATCTTCTTAATTTTATTTTATTCCTTGCCACTATTTCAATCTGCAAGGGTTACTTTACCACTTTTCTAATATTTTTAAGCACATTTTAATGTAAGCAAGATTATTTAGAAAATTAATCTCAATTCAGTTTTTCAGGTTTAATCCTGAAACTATTCCTTAAAGCATGGGGGGGAGAAAAGGGCTAAACTGCAAGCTGAAATATCGAAAAGGCATCTATGTTCCAACAGAATGCTGGTCGCAGACATGTTTTGCAATCTTACCGATGTTAACTGACTTATTATGTTATATTTGCAAAATATATTTCCACTTGTTTGGACAACTTGTAAAACATTTCCCTTACAGTTCTGTTAAGTAGTTTTATTAGAGATGTAGCACAGAATAATACCATAAATTTTTGAAAAGGAATAACTGCAGGTTGTTTTTGCTTGGAACAGGAGTTCTTCATTCACTTTGTTTTTGCTTTCACAGCTCTCCTCAAAGTGCTTGGAAGTGTCAGTGTTATTTTTATAGAATTTGATTGCAACATTGATGTTACAGCTTTCAATAAAAGATGGAGTCTTAATGCATCTTGAAAAGCATTTGAGAATTGTAATTTAGCAACAAATTTACCTGTAATAATTTTCCACTTCCATGTCACGTAAGCACTTTGTAGAACCATCCTTTAAGACTTAAATATATTGTTATCTTATATTATCATATATGGGGAGAGAAACACAAAGAATTCTAAAAGAGAAGAGCAAAAGTGAACAAGCTGTATGTTCTTAAATCTGCTGTGAAATGTTCAGGATTCACAAAGAGGTAGTTAAAAAAGAAGAGCTTGTCCATTATCTATCTAAATTTTTATACCTATAATTTATTTTAGAAAATATTAAAGGATTTCAGAATTTAAAAAAAAAAAAAAAAATTTGGTTTTAATTATGTCTTTGAATTTTTTTCATGTAATTAGTAGATTTTCACCACTCTCAAACGTGAGTAGAAATGTGAGATGACAAAGTTAAACTTTTAAAAAACTCATACTGGAAAACAACTTTTTTCCCAAAGAGCTAAACATTATATTAAATAATAAACTCATTTTGAAATTATCTTAAAAAGGTCAACTGCTGCTGAATAATGTTTCTAAAACACAGAAGGTCTTCAAACCTTTCAACAATGAGGAGATGTATCCAAGACTACATCACATTATCATGAGAAATAAGCATGGATTTACATTAAAATTATTTCCATTTATATTTGTATGGAAGTGCTATCGGTAATTTATTACACACATTAAACAACAAAGCATTAACACAGCTATGTGGTTTTCTATTCCTAAGCAAACCTTTTCTATGTGTAATTTATTTGCAATTAAAATGATTCACATAAACATATATCTGCATGAGTATTATATTCCTGAAAACAAAGAAAAAAAGCAGTTTTTCAATGGCAATACTTAGAATAATGAAAAAGAGAATTACTAAATAATTACTATCATGTCATAACCTTGAGCACTTAGCAGCTTAAAGGATAGCAACTGCACTCATGAAAGTTCCATTTCTTGAACTAGAGTCATTTAGAGCATGTATTCCATTAAAAATAAATGTGTTTTACTTTCAGGTGTCATCCTTTAGGAAAGGGAGAGCAATAGCATGAATATTTATTTATTGCTGAATTCCAAAGATCCTAAGGGAGAGTACTTTCATGCATACATATTTATTAATGAATTCAATTTATTACTAAGGGATACAAGTGGGAAGAACCACCTAATTATTATTTTTTATAAAAAGAACCTACTAAGTGTAGAATTCAACCCCAGATTTTTCCAATTTAAATGTCTAAAGGTAAACTAGGGTTGAAATCCAGGTGCTTAAATCTTGATGTCTTAGTACCATTTGAAATGCTCGGGTGTTTCATGCTTGAACTCCACCTACTGCTACAGAAGGGCATGATTATTTTATAGGTGCTTTATTTGCCAGCCCAGACAGAGATCCCCTATACCCTAGGACATCTTAAATGGCACAAGACCATGCAAGTTAAGGCAAATAATTCAGTTGAATATGAAATGAAGAGCTAGTCTTCTAACTACATTGACTGTTACAGGAGCTTAGGCACTTTCTTCACAAATAACACCATATAAAGTAAAAGGGCAAATCTAAAACAGTCTAAGTGAGTTTAAACTAACATTAACATGACAGTGACTCAAGTGTACAGTATTAGATGGAGGAGAGAATCGGAAGGGTAAAAGTGAGAAAACTCGTGGGTTGAGATAAAGACAGTTTAACAGGGAAAGCAAAAGCCACGCACGCAAGCAAAGCAAAACAAGGAATTCATTCACTCCTTCCCATCGGCAGGCAGGTGTTCAGCCATCTCCAGGAAAGAAGGGCTCCACCACGCATAACGGTTACTTGGGAAGACAAACGCCATCACTCCGAACATCCCCCCTTCCTTCTTCTTCCCCCAGCTTTATATGCTGAGCATGACGTCCTATGGTATGGAATATCCCTTTGGTCATTTGGGGTCAGCTGTCCCAGCTGTGTCCCCTCCCAAGTTCTTGTGCACCCCCAGCCTACTTGCTGGCGGGGCTGCATGGGAAACAGAGAAGGSCTTGACTCTATGTAAGCACTGCTCAGCAATAGCTAAAACATCAGTGTGCTGCCAACACTGTTTTGGTCACAAATCCAAACCATAACACCATACGAGCTACTAAGATGAAAATTAACTCTATCCCAGCCAAAACTAGTACATGTTGGTTGTTCTGGTTTTTTTTTTTTTTTTTCACTTAGAGTTCAAAAGGAAATAGAATATAAGGATGCAAAAAAAATCACTTTACAAGTATGTGCATTATTATCATTCAAACCCCTTAATATTTCCCCTTGTGGCACAGGATAACTTACTCTGTTTTATCAGAAGCAAGGTATTACCTCAAAAAATAAACCACCTCCCTCCCCCTGCTATTATATAACATATAATATTATTGAGGAAGAAACAGAAAATATTTTCTTCCTTTTCCTCTCAGTTATTTTATTATTTTACCTCTTTTCAGAAGGGAAACTTTCATGAGATCAAATGTGATAGGTACCGTTCTGGTTTGAAAACATCTTGCACTGGAAAAAGAAATAGCTGTGTAAATGCAAATGTGAATCAAGTCCTGTCATGTAGAAATGATTTAGTTATATGGACAATATCAGTGATTTCTCTGTAGAAGATTACTTTTTCAAGAAAAACCTTGCATAATGTTGCATGGAAAAATATATTGGAAACATCTATTTCTTAACCTTTTTCCTAAGGGGTTTTTGTTGTTTTGTACATAAAAATAACAACAGCCTCAGTTACTGAAAAACTGCATCAATCCTCATAAAATACACATTTTGAGCTGTATTAAATAATGAAAATAACAAGAATCAATATTGTTTGATGTAAGATCTTGAATTTAAAAATAGTTATCCAAATAATTGCATTTTTCAAGGTTAAATTGGTTCTTTTTGTTTGCTTTCATTTTCATTTATGTTAAAAAAGAAAGCAAGAAGGTTGAAATATTGCTGATCTTTTTAAAAAGCTTTTGAAAGATATAGAAAAGAACGGAAAACATTCATTTGACCAAGTATATATGTTATAGTTGACTAAATCATCCTAGGTTACCTCTCATGGCCAGTAGAGAGAAATAGAAACTATTGGTATGAGTTTCATCTCACCCTAAAACAGTGTGGTGGATTGACCTTGACCTCAGCAGGACAAGAGGAGAAAATAAGATGAAAAACTGGCTTGAGATAAAGGCAGGTTACTGAAAAGAAGGAAAGGCTGTATGCAGAAACAAAGCAAAAAAAAAAAAAAAGATTTATTCTCTACTTCCCACCAGCAGGTGATGTCCAGCCACTTCCTGGGAAGCAGGGCCTTAGTATGCATAGCGGTTGCTTTGGAAGACAAATGCCTTAATAATAAATGCCGCCCTCTCCTTCTCCTTTTCTCCAGCTTTTACTGCTGAGCATGACATCATATGGTATAGGATATCCCTTTGGTCAGTCTGGGTCAGCTGTCCCAGCTGTGTCCCCTCCCGACCTCTTGCCTACCCCCAGCCTACTGGCCTTTGAGGTGGGGGGTTTGGAGAGACAGCCGTGATGCTGTGTGAGCGCTGCTCAGCAGTAGCCAAAACACTGGTATGTTATCAACGCCATTCCAGCTACAAATACAAAGCACAGCATTATAAGGGCAGCTATGGGGAAAGTTAAGCAGTGTTTTAGAAAGTTTTAACCAGTGTTAAAGAGGAGTTTTAAATTCTCTACAAGACAGACAGTAACTGCGTATCTACAATCCTGTCTGTGTGCAGCTCTTCTCACTACGTGGCTATTATATGAAAGATAAGCACAACCTTGCTTCCTTCTGTTGCTGTGTAAACCTAGTTAAGTGCTCTGTAAAATAAAATTTAAAAAAATATAGATCCACTTTTAAGTTTGTAACCCAAAACAGAAAGAAATACCTCTCTGCAGTTCTGGATAAAGTGCTTGAGAAGCATAATTTACATCTTGTCCTTTTCCTCAGCACTTTCTAATTAATGTCTTCATGCAGCCATACACTAAATTTGCTGACTGACCACTGAGGGGTTCAGCATGTTGACTGCTCTGAACTGCCGCTTGGGAAGCCAAAATCCTACAATGTCATTTTACATTCTTAGCCCAAGTCTTTCTGTCTGTATTTTCAGCTCCACAGTGGAAGTAGCTTAATTACACTAAATTCACTAAGTTTTACTTAACTAAATGTATTCAGCCCCTGTCATCTCAGGATATATTATATTTTCTGTTAAGATGTGCCCCATGTTGTTTCATATCAATCCTATTTGGACATTAAACTATCAGGAAATGTACCAGGACCAGAATTTGGTCCTGTTTGTGTATTCTGCATAGTGACTTACATTTTACTTGATACCATTTCAAATGGAAGCATATTCTAACATATGTTTGTTTCTGCTTTTTTTTATAAAACTATGAACTTTAAAGTTTATTGATTTTTTTTTCCCCTATAGAGAGCCTAGGTTTAATTTTTAATCTACCATATGCTTTGTTGAAACCTTCCTGATGACTCTTTATGACTTATGTGTTGCTGCACACTGAAATAAAAAAGGTTTAGAAATCTAAATTCATAATCAAAATTTAAAACACCATCTCACAGACTAGTACAGTATTTTCTACAAGAATAATTGGAATAATGTAAAAGATAATAGACTATTATTAGGGCATCCTTTATTGTAGAATCATAGAATCATAGAATCATTAAGGTTGGAAAAGACCTCTAAGATCATCAAGTCCAACCGTCAACACAACACCACCATGCCCCACTAAACCATGTCCCTAAGYGCCTCATCTACAYGTCTTTTAAATACCTCCAGGGATGGTGACTCCACCACTTCCCTGGGCAGCCTGTTCCAATGTTTAACCACTCTTTCAGTAAAGAAATTTTTCCTAATGTCCAATCTAAACCTCCCCTGGTGCAACTTGAGGCCATTTC